>JBBYHK010131385.1:0-38029 GCA_038382065.1 Adansonia grandidieri | reverse complement strand
GAGTAATGAATGTCATGACAACTGGCACCACATCACTTGAAGAGCAAGTTTGCAATTTTGGCAAAATCTATTGAAATTCTCACAGCAAGTATTAGAGAAAAAAATAAACAGATTACCTTCATAATGGATAGGTTGGCTACTTTCACTAGAAAAAAATCAATGGCCTCAGGTGAAAATAGTCAATCAAATCCTCAAAATGATGTTAAAAACTCCAATACTAAAGATGCTATAGAGTCAGAGCAAAAGATTAGTGAAGTGGTCACAACAACTCAACTCAAAGATCTTATCATAGAAGCTATCAAGGATCAAGTTGACAGCGTCACTCAACCTTAATAAACATACACAAAGCCATATTCTCTAAAGATTGATAGCTTAAGGATGCTTAAAAATTACCAACCTCTAAAGTTTTAGCAATTCGATGGAAAATGAAATCCACGCCAACATGTTGCGTATTTCATGGAGACTTGAAATAATGCTGGAACCTATGGAGATCTTATGGTAAAATAATTTGTTTGATCTTTGAAGGGTAATTCTTTTGATTAGTATGCCAATCTTGAGCCCAGAATGATTCATAGCTGGGAACAACTTGAACGAGAATTTTTCAATTGGTTTTACAGCACTCATTGCATCATCAGCAGGATTGAACTCACTAGCTCATGCCAATGGAAGGATGAACTAGTGATTGATTACATCCATGGTGAAGGAATTTAAGCCTTAACTGTATAGAAAGATTGTCTGAGTCTTCTGCACTTGACATATGTGTACAAGGCATGAATTGGAGCTCATGTTACATTCTTCAAGGCATCAAACCTAAGACCTTTAAAGAATTAGCTACTTGTGCGCATGATATGGAGTTAAGTATGTCATATTCTGGAAATCAAGAGCCTCCTGTGCAAGAGCCGAAAAAGAGCAAAAAAAAGTAAAACACCCGAAAAGGGAGCAAAACCTTTGCTAATAAAAGAGAAAGCAAACAACCCATGGCTATGGATACCAAGCCTCTTAAGATCTCTCTTAAGTCAAAACAAGCTCAAGAAGCAAAATCTACGCCTACCAAAAACAAAGGCAAAGCTAAAGTTACCTTGAAGGAAAGGCAAGAAAAAAAGTACCCGTTCCCTGATTCTGATGTTGCTAGTATATTAGAAGAACTTTTGAAGACCAAGCTGAATCAATTGCCAGAGATAAAATGGCCTGAAGAAGCTAATAAAGTCGATGATGCCAACTATTGCAAATATCATCGATTAGTTAGCCACCTCGTAGAAAAATATTTTGTCTTGAAAAACAAAATCATGGCACTTTATGAAAAAGGAAAGATTGAATTTAAAGAAGAAATGGTGTCGACGAACATGACCTCAATCACTATGGTGCCTTATTTCTCAAATAGAACCATAAAGTTTGGCTCTTTTGATCCCATCAAACTCCCTTCAAACACAAATAAAATGGTGGATCTCCAAGCAAATGGGGGCAACCATCTGTTGTAGGAAGCAAATACGGATGATGATGGCTGGACATTAGTCGCATATCGAAGAAGTAGAAAGCAAAATCTTCCAAAGCCTGTGAAGGTCCCCATAAGTGCTAAGATGATCGGATAGCAATGTAAAGCTCCAAAGCCCAAAATGCCCCAGATAAAAATAGGTTCATTTAAGCATAAAATTTTGACTTGGAAAAGGTCACAAAAACTGTTCACTTTAAATGAATACGTGCCAATCCAAATCAAAAATGAAGATTTGCTCCCTATGACTTGTTACAATATTGATGGTGATGAAGAATTCGAAGATGAAGACAATATAGATATAGTCACAATTGGAGCTAGAGATCATTCTTCGGCTCGAGCATTAGCTTCACTGATGAAGATCTACTACTAGGATCCACTTCTCATAATCGACCATTGTTTGTCATGGGATTTGCTTGTGAACAAAAAATCAACATGATTTTGGTGGACGATGGTTCCATAGTCAATATACTCCCTTTAAAAACAATGAAAGAATTAGGAGTTCCTTTAGATGAAATGATGCAAAGTCATCTAATGATTCAAGGGTTTAACCAAGAGGGGCAAAGAGCTCTTGGAAAGCTTAGACTTTAACTTTTCATTAGAGATATGGGTCCCATCCACTTTTTCATGTGATTAATGCTGAACAACTTACAATATATTACTAGAACGACTGTGGATACATCAAAATGGTGTGGTTTCCTTCACTTTTCATCAATGCTTCAAGTACTGCAGAAATGGTTAAGTCAAGACAATTGTTGCTGATGCTAAACCATTTACCTCGACTGAGGCTCATTTTGTAGATGCTAAGTTTTATGTGGAGGGCACTTTCATTGAAGAAGTAGTGACTGGTCCTGTGAAAGAATTGAAGCAAAAAGAAAAAAATTTTCACTCCTTCCACCATCGAAAATAAAATCAGTCAAGGTTTAAAGAATTTGACTCTTCCCTTCACTAACTTGGAAAAATCAACAATTCTTAAACCTTTTTTGAAAGGATATGTCAAGCTAGTTGAACAATAATTCTTCGAACATCAAGATCTTTCTTCCCATCAAGCTAAAGGTTTTAACCCTAATGCCTATAGACTACTTGTCAAAGCTGGATATAAGCAAGAAGATGTTGTTAAGTTGACGGAAGAACCTAGCAATGCAAAGTCACCAAGTCCAATCAAGGTTTCTTAAGTCTGGCAAAAAAGACTGATCGTGTCAAAACGTCCAGATAAGGACTTGGATTTTCTCCGCTAAAATTGAAGATTCATAAAGAAACTTCAAGTTATATAAATGCAAAAGAAATTCTTGAGGGGCAAAAAGATTTAATAGAGCCACCAGGAACTTCAGTGTTTAGTCATTTGGGAACACATTCAACGCATGTCTCAGTGTTTGACTGCTTGAGCATTCAATTACCTCAAAGGTCAATGTTTGAGCGGAAAGGGACAAAAGCTGATAAAGCTTCTACAAGTGAGCCAATACCCATTCATACAAGGCTAGAAAGTTTAAACTCCAAAAAAAAAACCAAAGTCAAAAAAGAAAAATCTCAACTTTTAATGAAGCGAGGGATTTTCATAGCAAATTTTTTTCTCGAATGAAAAGGCAAAGGGAGTGGGTTACTGGTGAACTCTTGAAGGCTAAAAGCATACAATGGTGATAACCAAGCAAGATGTATCTTCAGAGGAAGAAAAGTTTGAAGAAATTGAAATAGTCACTTCGCATCATGTATCTATAAAGGAAACTAATGAAAAACCACAAGAAGAAGATGTTCAATAAGCCCCTTTCATCATTTGAAGAAGGAAATCAGGCTACCATTGATAAGCTAAAAGAGGTTAACATCGATACTTGTAAAGATCAATGACTAATTTTTGTTAGTACTTATTCATCTTCAAAAGAAGGAAAAGCTTATCTTGATCTTTTGATTGAGTACAAAGATGTCTTTGCTTGGACCTATGAGGAAATGCTAAGACTTGATCCAAAAATAGTTGTGCATCATCTGGGTGTTAAAAGACTGTCAGACCTATCAAACAAGCTCAACGACATTTTCATCTTAATTTGATTCCTTAAATTGAAGCTGAAGTGAACAAGCTTATTGAAGCTGGCTTTATTAGAGAAGCTAATACCCTACTTGGATATCAAACATTGTCCCAGTAAGAAAGAAGAACGGTCAACTTTGAATTTGTGTGGATTTTTAGGATTTAAATAATGCTTGTCTAAAATGTGATTTCCTCCTTCCTCTAACTGAGATAATGGTGGATGCTACAATAAGTCATGAGGCTTTGTCTTTTATGGATGGGTAATCTAGTTATAATCAGATTCGCATGGCTTCAAAGGATGAAGAACTTACTACTTTTTGAACTTCAAAAGGGATATATTATTATAAAGTCATGCCTTTTGGGTTAAAAATGCTGGGATTGCATATCAAAGAGCAATGCAAAAAATCTTCAATAATATGCTTCACAAAAATGTCAAGTGCTATGTGGATGACTTGGTTTTAAAGTCAAAGAAAAGGGCTGATCATCTCACTGATCTTCGCCAAGTGTTTGAAAGATTACCCAGGTACTAATTAAAAATGAATCCACTAAAGTGCATTTTTGGCATGTCTTCAGGCAAGTTTCTAAGGCTCATTGTGCGACATCGTGGAATTGAGATTGATCAATCAAAGATAGATGCAATCATGAAAATGCCAGAACCACGTAATCTCCATAAGCTCAAAAGTTTGCAATGAAGATTAGCATATATTCGATGCTTCATATTAAACTTGGCAAGTCGATGTCAACCATTCAATTGGCTGATGAAGAAAAATGTTCCTTTTGTTTGGGATGAAGCTTGTAGTAATGCTTTCAAAAACATTAAGACTTATTTATTACGACTGCCTATTTTAAAAGCACCCATACCAGGAAAACCTTTGATCTTTTATATTATTGCATAAGAACGTTCTTTAGGAGCATTATTGGCACAAGAAAATGATGAAGGAAAAGAAAATACACTCTACTATCTTAGTAGAACTCTTAATGGTGCTGAGTTAAATTATTCTCCTATTGAAAAGACTTATTTGGCATTAATGTTCGCTGTTAAAAAGTTAAGGCATTATTTGCAAGCTCATACTGTCCATTTGATATCCCGAGCAGATCTTCTTAAGTATATCATGTCTAAGGCTGTACTAATGAAAGATTGGCGAAATGGGTGACAAGGGTTTGATACATTTATATTCCATAAAAAGCTGTTAATGGACAAGAATTGGCTGACTTTCTAGCAAACCATCCTATTCCAAATGATTGGGAATTCTTTGACGATCTCCCCGATGAGGATGTTCTTTTTATCAAAATTCCCAAGCCATGGAAGTTGTTCTTTGATGATGCTACACAGCAAGATGGAGCTGGAGCGGGTATTGTCTTCATCATTCCAGAAGGTGATGTATTGCCTTACGCATTCACTCTCATTGAAAATTGTTCCAATAATGTAGCAAAATACCAAGCTTTGATCATTGGATTGGAGATGGAAATTGATATGAAAGTCACCCAACTTAAAGTGTATAGAGATTCTAAATTGGTCATCAACCAACTTCTTTCACTTTATGAAATGAAGAAACTTGAGCTTTTACCATATGTCAACTATACGAAGAAACTTTTAGAATGGTTTGACAAAGTGAATTTAGAACACGTGCCAAGGAAAGAAAATAGACAACTAATTCTCTGGCTAGTTTGGTATCATCTCTTGTATTACCAAGTGCCAAAGTAAAGGTTCCTTTATGTAAACGATGAGTCTTGCTGTCAATTACTATCTCAAAAAAAGAAGATATCAAATCCAATGTTGTTGCAGTTTGTGAAATTGAGAAAAAAGATTGAAGGCAACCATTGATTGATTATCTAGAGTATGGTAAATTACCCAATGATCTAAAATGTAAAACAGAAATGAAACATCGAGCTCCTCGATTTATTTACTTCAAAGGTACACTTTATCGTCGTTCTTTTGATGGAGACTTTCCTCAATGTTTAGGAGAAAATGAAGCATCCAAAGCTCTACAAGAAGCTCATTTCGGAGTTTGTGGTGCACATCAATCTAGAGCTAAGTTGCATTTTCAAATCAAAAGGATGGGATATTATTGGCCTACAATGGTAAAAAACAGCATGGACTATGCCAAAAAGTGTCAAGCTTGTCAGTTTCATGCTAACTTCATCCATCAACCTCCTAAGCCATTACATCCAACAATCATATCTTGGCCATTTGATGCTTGGGGACTTGACTTGGTAGGACCATTGCCTAAGAGTTCAATGGGGCATATGTAAATACTTGCGGCTACATATTATTTTTTAAAGTGGGCAGAAGCGGCCCCTTACAAAGAAGTGAAGAAAGAAACTGTTGCAACTTTCATTCGCACTAATATCATTTATCGGTATGGCATTCCACGATATATAATAACCGATAATGGGAAGCAGTTTGATATGAGTAAATTATGTGCACAGTTTGACTTCAAGCAATATTATTCTTTAATGTACCATACTTTAGAAAATGGATTGGCAGAAGCTTTTAACAAGATTTTATGCAATCTTCTCAAAAATATGGTTAATCGTTCAAAGAAAGATTGGCATGAAAGGATGGGAGAAGCTTTATGGGCTTATCGTACTACATATCGCACACCAACTCAGGCTACTCCATATTTGCTTGTTTATGGTGTAGAAGTTGTTCTACCACTTAAGCGACAAATTCCATCATTAAATATTGTAATTCAAGAAGGTCTTGCTCATGAAGAAAATGTGTGTCTATGCTTGGAGGAATTAGAAGCCTTGGATGAGAAAAGGTTGGAAGTGAAACAATGCTTGGAATGCTATCAAGCTTGATTGTCCAAAGCTTTTAACAAAAAAGTTAAGCCATGATCATTTCAAATTGAAGACTTAGTCCTTACTGTGAGAAAACCCATAAATACCACACATCACATGGGTAACAAGTTTTTTTTCAAAATAGGATGGACCATATGTTGTTCGAGAAGTCTATACCAATGGTGCATACAAGATCGTTGATCAAGATGGTGTCAATGTTGGACCAATTAATGGCAAGTTTTTAAAGCGGTACTATGCTTAAAACATGATGCTGCTAAGCACGAGCTTAAACTACACATTTAAAAAGAAAGAAAAAAGAAAAAATGCTCGCTGAGTTGAAAATCCTTCTTGAGACAACTTAAGCAAAAGTTAGAGGACAAAAAATAAACATATGAACTACGTTATGACTTGATACCTTAAAGGTACATAGGCAACTTGGTTTCATTGCCAAGTTTAGTCAACAACAAAATAATAATAATAATAATAATAATAATAATAGTGTTCAAGTTGGTTTATACATACCAAATATGGGTTCATCGGGAAAGAGAGGTGATCCATTTTAATGTCTTCACCTCCCTTGAAAAGAATGACAAGATAATCTTAGCGGTCTCTAAAATATAATATGATGACTCTACAAAAGAATAAAAGTTGAAGAACCAATTATGAAGTCCCACTGCCAAGTACCTTCCATGGTAATGTGAATGTATATACATGGATATTACTGTGAGCAACGTCTGTTTGTTATTTGCTAACCAAAGCAAAGCACAAATTCTTCAATAAGTATATCTCGAATGCATCATATTTGGTCTATGATCTTGTTTGTCTTTCATAACCCAATATAGAGGAATGAAAATAAATGTATAACTTCAATTGGTTTCATGTTCACTTGGAGCTTCTTCATCCTTGGAATCAAGTCAACTTCAAGAATAATAAGTCAGATGATCATATTATAGAAAAAGATACCTACATCCCATGATCAGTGATTGAGAATGCAAAGCCACATTGTGATAAGAAAAAAATTACAGCAAGAACTATTTGAAGGTAGCGGTTCTTTATTAATGTATAATGATTTATAGATAGCATCATTAATTGTCATCCTTGTCTTAATCATAAATATATAATGATACATAAACGTCATGTATGATAGTTGTCATACTTGTTTTGATCATGAAGGTCTAATAAAGTCAACAGCATCACATATGTCGGCAGTCTTCCTTGTTCCAAGGAATGTCAAACTTGATCGAATTTATGGTCTTAACATAACGATCAAACTCAAATGTTTCAAACTTGATCAGATTTATGGTCTTGAATAAAGATTATTGTAGGCATCTTACGTGTATACATCTTGCAAAGAAAATAAATAAATAAAGTTCAAGTTGATTTATATTTACCGGATATGCGATTGTTGGTAAAGAGACGTAATCCTTTTTCAATGTCTTCATCTTGCTTGGAAAGCATGGCAACATAGTCATTGAAATACACAAGGATGTCCTTACAAGAAAAAAATGTCATAATAAATAGAGAATAAAAAAAATTCTTTATTTATCTTGAAAACAAAAACTTGAAAGATAATTGGCGCATGGTCCTTGATCCAATTAATGCAAATATGCATGAGATATATATATATATATATAATGCATGATTTGGAATTTGGTAGATAAGTGGCATAACATGCATGCTAGGTCTCTTGGTGTTTAGTGATCAAGCATGCAATTCACAAATGCTTTCATGATCGAACATATGTAGTCATGCATGACTACTTGCTTGGTTATTATCTTCACTTTGATTTCTGTCGTACGTTACCAATTGAGTATTTAGCTATGATTTGTGAAGAATTGGCTACACGAAGAGATGATTATATTACAAGATTTAAAAGAAAAAGAGAGAGAGAGAGAGTGAGAGAATCAAACTAACAGAGGTAGAAAGAATTTTTACCTTGGCTTTTGAAGACATCTTGATTTGGAATTGATGAGAAAATTGGGTAGAAAAGTGTTGCTTTTATAGAGAAAATAAGCTAGTTCCGCTTGGACTAGGATTGGCATTAAAAAATAAAAAAAATAAAAAAACTGTTGAATCCTAAAAAATTAACCCCTTAAGCTTAAGATAAGAAGGAAAGGAATAAGAGGGATTAAATCAATCTTAATTAAATTGTGGTTGGTGTTAAATTGTTGCTATTGCTATTTGTTATTTAAACACTACAAGATCCACAATTCCATGAGCTTGGGCTTCTGTTGCTGACATAAAAACATCTCTAGTTTGAAAATCCCAGTTGAATTTGGAATAGGCCTTGGATTAAAGCTGGCTAGAATCTGTCTTAGGATGGATACAAGAAGAGACAGATTCCAATGAAATGACACTTGGATTTGAAGACCAATTCCTAGTTGAATTATATATTAATGCCAAGAAGATTTATGGTGATCTATTTAGGCAAAGAGTTAAAATTGAAACATGCAGTCATTGTGGAAGCACCATTTGAGAAGGCTCTTGATGCATGGCTATGACGCCATCAAGAAAATATATATATATATATATTAGGTCAAAATTAAATTTCCCACTTATCATATATAAGGATCATGTGGGAATAAGTTGAAACTTACAAATATTTTAAGACCAATACCAAGGTGCAAACAAATGTTGGTCTCAAATTAAATTTCAAGACTTGCTCACTTGCTATACTCAAAAAAAAATTATGTATGTAACCAAGTCTTAAGGGGGCATTTGTAGAAGGAGAAAAATTTTAACCAATCACAAACTACCGCATGTAAATTGATATTTCTTTTAATTAAGAAATTATCAATTAAATTCTGCATCACCATATGCAATTGATGACATCATAAATAGATATTTATTTTTAATTAAAATTAATTAAGAGTTTTATCTCTGATTAAATTAAAATTAATATAAAGATAAATAAAAGAGTTTTATCTCTAATTAAATTCAAATTAATTTAGAGATAAATAAAAAAGTTTTATCTCTAATTAAATTAAATTAATTAAGAGATAATTCATCAAGATAAATTTATTAAAGAAGTTATATTCTTTAATAAATCCTTTTTACTTAGCTCATTGGCACTATAAAAAGGGGTCTCCACCAAAGCCATTGAACATAATTTACAAGCCTGAAGAGAAGAAGAAGATTTTGAAGATTCAAGTTCTCTCAAAGTCTCAAGAAGTTTCTCTCAAGAACGCGAAGAACACAGCTCTCGTTCTTCAAGAAGCTGCTCTCCGATCCTGTTCTGGCAACAGAAAGGAGTTAAATTCTGTTTGTCAAGATCAAGTCTAGAAGAATCTTGAAGCGAACCTCAGTAATTCAAGATCAAGTCTAGAAGACCCTTGGATCGAAGTTCTTATTGAAGAAAAGAATCAAAGGATTTCTTTATTTAAAAGAACATCCAGAGATTGCAACTCAAGTCTGATAAATAAATTTGATTTGTTTGTCTCCAAATTTTCTTGGACATATTTTTGATACGGAATTTGTGTGTACAGTAATATCGGTAATGTTCAATTATAATTCTTACCAACTAATAAAGAAATTTAAATTTTAACATAAGATTAAATTTTTATTAAAATAATATATTTATTACTAATATGAAAAAAAAATTAAAAAATATAAAAATACAAAATTTTTAACGTTAAAAATTACCAAAAAAATTAATTTCATACATATATATAATATATTTAATAAAAAATCAAAAATAATTTTGAGAAAAATTATATTTAATTTTCTTAAAAGAATTTTTTACATAAATACATTATAGTTTCAGTAATATTTTTATATAAAATTATAATGTTTGTATGTAATTCGATAATATTTATATGTAATATGTTACATACAAACATTACTTTCAAAGATTCTTTATATGAATACATTATCTATTGCACATATTAATATAAATATTACCTACACTCTAACAATTTATGTAAATTGTAACATTGATGTGTAATTTCGATAATCTTTAGTAGTAATTCCTTTTAACTAATAAAAAGTAAAATTTTATTATAAAAATATCTAAAACATTACATAATTAAAATATTAAATTTATATCTTCGTATCGTTTTCATACATTTTACTGTGGTATAATCGTCTTTAAGGTATTTTATATTTATATAAATTCTGATACATAATAATTTTTATAAAACTGTTAAATTTTTTTATATTAATATTTATATATTTTTATAATTAAATTTAAATAAAAATATTTTTTATTAATTAAATAGTATTATGAGATAAAAATAAATAAATAATTAATTTTATAGTTTACATAATAATAAAATTATATAATAATTAATAATATTAATTTTTAAAATATTTTAATAAAAGATTATTTAAAAATTAAAAAAAAATTAAAACCCTTTTAAACGGGTAACCGGTTGGAAAAGTTGTCAAGCTTCGTGACGTGATGAGCGTGGGGCTCACCACATTAGGAAGCTTAGGCGAAGCTCACCTTAAGGAACTTCCCCTAAAAGTTTCCTAAAAAGAATAAAAAAATAAAAAAGATGGTACAAAAAGCTAAAAGAATTAGTACAAAGAAAAATATCAATCAATACATATCGGTACAAATTAATACAAATCGATACAAAAAGCAAAACAATATAATATTAATATCATACTAATTTTAAAAATTGGTATATATTAATCAATATTGATAAAAAAATATTCACTACTTAAACAATTAGTTTGTAATCACACTTCAATTAGCTTTTTTTTTTTAAAAAAAAAAAGTAGATTAAATTAAATGATTCAAATTCTCAGACCAAATCTCCCACCTATCTTAATTATCAAAAATAGAATGAGAAATATCATAAATGTGAACACACGCATGGCTTGGATATTAGCGTTCGTGCACCCTTGATTATTTTTCCTTCCCATTAATGGAATTCTTGCCCTCTTAAAACAGTTTTCATCTGTTCTTTATTCATGTGAAGCCAAAAGGAAGTAAAATGCCACGTCATGTAAACTAACAATAATATTAGTTTTTTATTTTTCTTCATTTTATCATAGGGCCATTATCCTTTTCCCAAAAGACATGCCTAATGAAATGTGCAGCATGCCCACTTATATACCTAAAAACTTTTTTTTTATCCGGTGTGAGATTAATGTATCCTACCTACTTATTTAGAGCGTTTAGTGTGACACTCTCCCCACCCAATCTTGTGATGATGCCCTTCTCATGGGTTTCTGCACCATTTCTACCTACCCTGCCTGTAGGATTTCAGCATCGAGTCACAGTTGATCCACCCTACCTGCCCCACCCATTGGAACGCTCCACGTGAAATCAAATGGTCAAGGGTTGGCTCTGATACTACTATAGATAATTAGTTTAAGAAATAAAATGTACATGAACTCAAGATATCAATTTTTTCAAAAAAAAAAAGTTTATCTTCTTTATTTTCTTGATGGTGATCTTCGATAACACAGCACCATATAAAATATAGTCCATAAAAGTTGTCAAGCATTCTAACAATTAAACTTAAAATTTTAGGATCTTGAATATATAAGTCTCTATTTTAAAAAGCATACCAAATTATGCAGAAAATGACGATGCCACAGTTGTGACCCTGATTCCATAAGTAAATTAGTTTAATTTGATCTCCATGAGTAAATTAGTTTCTCTCCCTTGATCCACCTTTCTGTTGTCTTTCATGGCTTTTAGCCACTTATTACTTTCTACAGCTTGTGAAAAAGAAATCAGATCTTTAATGCTTCTATCATAAAAAATCTAACTTTTATAGATAACCTATATGACCCAAACATCTATGCCACAAGTAAGCAAAACTTTCCTTTAGCATATTACACTTAATTCTAACATTGCTATAAACAATAACTATAGATTGCACAAAATCATGATCAAGTTTTAATTTATATGAACCATAAGTAAGAATACTAGAACAAAAAAAAATCAATATTCTTACAAAATAAAACAACCATGTCCAAATTTAACATCAAACTAGAAATATTAATTTTTAAAAGGGAAACTAAATTTCTAGACACTAATAGTACATAGAGAGTTCGTAATAGGTCTAGATGATATCTAGAGTCTAAGAATAGATGATAAGTCCTTATGCCTTCAATAGAAGCCTTCATGCTTCTCCCCATGAATAAAAAAATCCTTAGTTGAGTTTGTGGTTTGGATCATAAAGAATCGCTATATCATGTTGGGTACATAGGTAGTAACACTAGAATCAAGCCACCAAGTATCATGAGGAACATCAATTATGTTTGATTCAAAACATTCAAAAAACATTAAGATTATTTTTTTTCTAATCAAGCCTTACGTTTCAGGCATTTTTTCTAATAATTTCCTGTTTTCTTATAAAAGCAACACTTATCTGCGATTTGTTCCTTCTTATCAGCTTGAAAATCCTTAATAGGCATCATTAATATTAAACTTATTGATCTTGACCCTAAATCCTTTATTAGTTTTTTAACCCCATAAGCTTAATGGATTGACTCCCTTAATTTTCAGTCTTCTTTCCTTTTAAACAAGCATATAGGCCAATTCACTAATATTCCACTTGTCCTTAATAATGTTATAATTTATTTGCAAATGCTCATATTCAAAGGGCAATGAGTTCAAAACAAATTACATTAAGAATGAGTCATACAGCATTATCTCTAAGGACTTTTACCTTCCTATAATATTGTCTTAATAATGTATTTTTGCATGACTCTTGACCTATCAAACTTCATGGTCATGAGTTATGCCATTAGTGTACTAGCAAATGACTATTTGCAAATGAAAACATTATTCCTCAAACCTATGGTATTACCTTGCACTTTCTAAGTGTGGAATAGAGGTTTAATGTTGTTCACAGTAGTCATTCGAAAAATGTAAGGCTTAATTTGTTAGATTGTTCCATGCCTTACGATGTAACATTTTATCCTCATTGCTTAAAATAGCAACAAAGTTATCTTTCAATAACCTAAGTCAAGATGAAGTACACCTAGGTGAAACTTAAATTGTTTGCACTATTAAAATAAGCTTAAACTGTTAAATATGGCAATAGATGAAGCATGCAAATGAAGTGAAATAGCTTCATATAATACATAAATGCTCAAAATCAAAATTTATTTACTTTACAAATTTGAATGTAAATAAAGTATAATATAATTCTCCTTTGGGTAGATACTTTGCTATACTATCATTAAACTTCAATTAAATACCAATATCAACATTTATTAAGCAATTTAAATTTTGAACGAAACATACATGCTATCTTTGGATATAAAAATATATATGACCAAAATATCAATTTACCTCAATCATGCTCACTATTCATATAAATAATAGATTTAGCTCTAGGCAAAAATCCAAAAGCTTATGACTAGTGAACTTTCATCTATCCACTTAATTTTAACTAATAGGCATAACTTCCAAAATACTCCCAAAAAGTATTTTCCTTTCAAATATAAGTAATAATATCATTATGCATGACTTTTATGCACAAAAACATTTTTTTTACCAATTTAAACTTGCTTGAACTAACAAATATACATAGTTTGGCCATCATCACAACATATTCATGAAATGGCAAAAATCATGAACTAATGACACATGCATATAATACAAAAAATGATGTGAAATACATGTAACATATATAATAAGCAAAATGGCTAACATGAGGTAAACTAACAAGTGTTGGAATAAAGAACTACATGATGGAAACATCCAAGCTTAGTCTCAAATGCATGAAAACAAGTTATTTTTTTAATAAGAAGTTGGTTTTTTATGAAACTTTAAACAAAACTAGCAAAAACCAACAAAAAAATGTTTAGAGATCATAGCTCAACGTTTGGCCATAAACTTGGTTATTACACCTTTGGCATAAACTCGTCACCTAAGCCATGGCTTAGGATCCTCCAGCCCACATAAAAGAAGAAGAATAAGCAAAAATAGAGCTAAACAAAATAAAGAAACCACATTAGATCAAACTTGGAAGAACTTTATTTTTCTCTTGTTTTTCTTTTTTCTCTCTTTTCTTTTTTTCTCTTTTTTTCTGGTTCATCCACTGAGGATCCTCCTCTCCTCCGATTTGGATGCCCCAAGGGGTTATAAAACCCCCTTAGTTAATTAGTTTCCTTTCTTCACACACTTTCACCACCCTTTTGACACCTCATGCAAGCTTACTTGCAAACAAACTCTCTAAACACCTAGATGCTTTAATCAAAGGGTTGAGACTTTCCAAATGGAGCATGGAGTAAGTTGGTTTTAGTGGACAAGCTCACATGCATGCCTTTAAGATGGTAAATATCTCTAAATAGTATTATCTCAAGCCCATGCATGAAAGAGTTTTTTAACTCTAACTCAAAATAATATCTCATTGTATTTCAACAAAACTAGGTTTAAATAGTTGGAAATGAATCAAATTACATGCTTTTTGGTTGCTATCATGATTAGGAAATTGAATTAGTAGCAAATTTAAAGTGAACAAACTCCTCATGCCTATTTTTTCATATTATGTCAATACACAGAGTCATGTATCGATACATTATAGGTCAATGTATCAATATCAATACTTCCCAATAGTTATGATAGAACTTGGCTCGATGAATTATTGATACATTAATGAAATGTATCAATACATCTAGGTGATTTGCATAAAAGGTCATCTTTCGACTTTTCAAATGTTTCCACTTGCTCAATTTAGTTTTTGGGCATTCTGAACCTTCTAGTTGAGTCACTGAGTGTTAAAATTTGACTAGGGAAAAAAAGGCATTTTTATCATAATTATCGGATTAGGCATAGTTGACTTAAGAAAGGCTCGGACAGAATCAGCTGGCTATAATTGTCAATCATTATGAAAATTAAACTTAAAATTTTAGGATTTTGAACACATAAGTCTCATATGTTGGAAAACATACTTGATCGTGCAGAAGATAAAGACGCCATGGTTGAAAACCATGATAGCCATAAGTAAATCAATTTAATTTAATGTCCACAAGTAAATTTGTTTATTTCCCTTGATCCACCTTTCTGTTACCTTATATTTTTTTATGAAAACTGAATATGTGCGAGAAAGTAACCCTAATGATAGGGAGAGGACCAAATTAATGATATCTCTATCTTCAATATGGAATGTCCATTAAGTATCAAAATGAATGGTCGAGTTTTTTTTATCATTACAAATAAATATCAATTTATTATTAAATAAGTTAAATGATCATTATGTCAATTATCTTAAAATAATAACTAATAATTAGCCTGTAAATATCAAACTATTATCTTACACACAAAAAATATTTGTCTACAGATTATTATCATGTTAGACATAGGATATTGTAACAAATACATCGACATTAGTTAGCAATTTGATTTTTTTTTAAATAATAAAATCATAGTATTTTTATATCATTTTAAAGGTGATTCTCATATTGATATGACGCTTTGAAAATTTTATTTTCAAAATATTCCTTATGAAAATCAAATTATTTTACTTTTTTTAATAATACTAAAAATGTGAATAAGAAATAACAAATTAGGTTTGGCTTAAGATTATATATAAAAGAATTCGCTAAGGAAGAAATTGCATATATTGAAATTTGAATATTACACCTATTGATACTACATTTGAAAAACAGCTTCATAAACCAAATAAATTAACCTCCCAATTCAAATTACAACCTTTACAAAAAAAATCTAGATTTGAATTCATATAAGCTACAAGCATAATGATGGAAATCAAGCTTTATATATTTACAGTTTTTATGGAAGTCATTAAAGGATATGACATTGACAAGCTTCACATATTTACATTTTTTGACATGTATATCTAGATTTATTCTTATTCTTTTTTAAATTTTTGGCTTTTCAATTTGCTGCCTACTAGTTGGTCCAATTTTTAAGAGTGTTTCTTATTTCTAAACATTAAAATTAGATTGCAATTAAAAAAATTAAATTAAACTAAATAGTATTTTGACAAGAGTAATTCTAATCTTTATAAATGCTTTATAGAAATTTTAAAGATGAAGAAAATAAAAGTTAAAACTTTTAAAAGAAATGCAATGAAAATTAACAAAAGTTTTTGTTATAAATATAAAGACTCAGTAAATCATAAATTATGAAAAAAATAACGATCACTTATCTCATAAAATTAATTATTAGAAATTATAAACTTAGAGCATTTTTATAATTGTATTATCATTTTTACTTTATAGCCATTTTGCTCATTTTTAAAAATTTTACAATTCATATATACATGTAATGTCGCATATTTCATATCAATCGTGTAAATTTTAATAAGAAAATATTAAATTTGTCAAAATCTTAAATACCATTGTTCGTAAAGTTACAATTGCTTCTACCATAAACGAATCTATCATGGTATAAACCTCAGTAGAATAAACTTTCATAATATCACCCTTATCATCTATGATCACCAATCCTACCATTACATACTTGTTGCCAGCATCAAAAGCTCTATCATAATTGATCTTGACTTTCGTAAGGCCAGTGGTAGTCATCTTTAGTTACTATTAGTGTCATTAACCCATCTGTTAGGTTGTGCCCCAATGTACTCCATTATATAACTCTTGATAAAGCTTGTTGTTGTATGGAGATCACGCCTTAGCTCACCATGCAGTTTGCTATTTTTGTCATGCCATATTACTCAAGCAATTATCATTAGTAGCTATAGCCAACAATTTATAAAATAAAGTTATTTGATCTTCGTATGTGCATTAAAATAGCTAAGTTTTAGAGGGTTTTAGTTATATTTAATTAATTTTTGGTTTATTTGATATTAGTTTTATTTTTATTCATAATTATATCATATAGTATTTCAATATTTTTCATATTTTTGTAAGATCTAAGCCTGAAGGAGTTTCCAAGACATGATAACACATTAAAAAAATAAGTAAAACCTAGCTGGATAACTTTCCAAACAAAAACTATTCAAGATACTTGCATGATAAGTTTCTCTTTTCCTGGGTTTTGGCTATTATTAAAAATTTTTAGGATTAGAAATAGAGAGAACTTATAGCTATTATTTACCCTAGTCTTCTAAGGGGGAAAGCAACCATCAAGACATTGTAGTTGGAAAGGAATAGATTAGAGAAGCTCAAAGACCAAGACCACAATATTTTTATCTTTACTACAATGTTTTGCCTGTCTCTTTAGAGATCAAAAGAACGGGATGATAGCTTTGTCTTATGATTTATACATAGACAAGGTTATTAAAAGGTATGTGATGCAAGATGCCAAGAAGGTTCACAACACTCTATGGTAGGATTCATTCTTTCACTAGATGATTGCCCTAAAATATCTAAAGAAAAAGAGTGCATAAAGAAAGTCCCTCATACATCCGTTATGGGTAGTCTCATGTATGCTATGCTTTGCACACACATATACATTTGTTATGCAATTGGGATTGTAAGCTGATATCAATCGAATCTCGATGATAAACATTGGCAAGCCGTGAAGCATATACTCGAGTATCTTAAGAAAATAATGAACTATATTTAAAATATTCTTGAGAGGACCTAATATTCATGGGTATACAGATTTAAACTTCCAAACTTGTAAAGATTCAAGGAAATTGACTTCAAGATCTTTATTTGTCTCAGAATAAGGCGCCATTGTATGGAAGAATATGAAATAAACTTGTAGCATTGACTCCATAATGGAAGCTGAATATGTGGCTACCTGTGAAGTATCTAAGGAAGCAACTTAGCTTCGCAAGTTTCTTAAAGACCTTTAGGTAATTCCTGGTAAAGATAAACTTATTACACTGTATTATGATAATAATACGGTAATAGCAAATACCAAGGAATCAAGGAACCACAAAAGGACAAAACATGTAGATATGAAGTACCACATTATAAGAAAGTTGGTGATGGATGAAGCTGTTGAAGCCTGTAAAATTGTGTCTGAGGATGATGTTGATTTGTGCTTGATAAAGCTAGGATATATGATTATTGAAAATATTTGTTCGGTGGGTTCTTTGATGTTAGCCAAACCTAATGTGCGTGTATATGATGAATTTTTTTATTTTTGTGGCTAGTTCGTGCCTACAGAAAGTTTAGGACTAAATTGTAAAAATAAAAAATTTTTAAGCATTCCGTACTTGGTCGAAATTCTTATATACGTTCTGGAATATAATTTATACATATTATCATGTTGAAGTACATTCTTTGGATTTTTAGGTTTTTTTGTAATTTAAAAAAGTTTAAGGGTTTATTTGTAAATATTTAAAAGTTTGTTCCAAGGCCAATGGTAATTGGTCAAACCTTAATTTTAATTTTTGGATGTGATTTTTGTGTTGATTTTGATATATTTGATGCTTAATTTTGTGCTTTAATTATGTAAGGATCAATTTGCAAATTTAGAAAAGTTTAGGGACCATTAGGAAAACCTAGCATTTTAGGTCAAAATGGTCATTTTTAACATTAAAATTTAGGGTATTATGATTATTTTTAGCATTCCTCTAGTCCTCTAGCGGGGTGTAAAGTATTAAAAAACTATCATATTCTTTCAGTTCTCCCAAAGAGTACGAAATGTAATTTTGAAAAAGCTTACGGATTTAATTATAATTTTTTCATTTTAGGTCACCTTAATATCCAAATTACCCATTTAGAATAAAAAGGTCATTTCCTATAATTTTCATGTTTTTTAGGGTGACCAAGATGCAAGAAAAGGTAGTCTCTAAAGGCATTTTAGTAAGTTCCCCTAGAACCAAGTCTAATGTAGTCATTAAGATGCTTTTATGCCAGAGGTGCACAATACAGATAAGTTCACACTTTTATAATGATATCAAGTCCTTAGGCTAACTGAGATACTTCTATGTCGAAGGTAAACCTTAAAGACATTTTAGTAATTTATGTTAGAATCAAGTCCTATGTGATTACTAGGATACTTCTAAGTCAAAGGTGCAAAGTAGGAATAGGTTCATTCATATATGATATTCAGTCCTTTAGGGCATCGTGATACTTTCAAGTCAAAGGTATACCTTACGAATATTTTAGTAAATTACCTTAGATCCTAGTCCTTTAGAGTTATTACGATACCTTTGTGTCAAAAATACTTTAGGGGACATTTTGATCTTATCAACCATGTTTAGGTCTTTTGAGTCTAGTTTAATATGTAGGGTCAAAGCTGGGTTTTAGGACAAATTTTCATCATTTTTCATAAATTCAAAAATTGTAAAATTAAAGCAATATCTTTGAGTTAAAGTAGTACACAAAATTTCTCCTAACATATGGAAAGGGTTTCGTAGATTTTTTTAATAATGAGATATCCTTTTTAAAAGAGAAAATCGAGACTTTTATGAATTTCATAAAAAAGTAAACCTTTCATATGTCTCTGTCTCTCTAGTAGGGTATGAAAGATATTTTGATTTTTTAAAACCTTTCACATTCCTCAAGCTCTTAGTGGGGTTTGAAAAAGATAACGATAAAATGTTTTGTGTTCCTCTGGTTTTTCGATGAGGCACGTAAGAAATTTTGATTTTCAAAAATACCAAAAACATAATTTTTTTCATATGTAATAAATTAGTTTCATAAAATATCATTTTGGGAATTATAATTAGATAGTATATATTGAAATTGGATTAAAATCAAAATTTAAGTTAACATGTGATTAATAAGGTATCTGTTACCGAGCATCATGAGAGGGATCGATCCTTACTCATTATTGTAACTGACTTTTCGAACCCTTTTACGTGATCTTTAGTATGATCACAAACCTCAGAGTTTATTTTTAAGGGTTTCATAACCCTTGAAATATGAACTCTGATAGGTGACCAATCTCACCAAGCCTAAATAGATTGGTGGCGACTCCAAATAAGTTTAAGTCGAGTGAGAAATTCATCTCGACAACCTCGTCGCTGAAAATGAGAAAATATTAATAATGATATGACCCCTGGAAATATATATATATATATAATAGTGATATATCAATCAATATAGGAACTAGAGGCTTTTAAGTCAGGCTGGTCAGGATTCGGGTCCTGGTCGCGTTGCGATACACAAATGACAAGGCCATTGGACTAAAAAGCTATTTATAAAGCTTACACAATACAATATATAATTGAGAGTGCAGACTAAGGTCTTCAATAGTATAACTTTGAGATTAGTTATGTAATTATTTATTCGGTATAGAATAATTTGATATCTATAAAGTCTTATTTAAATATTTATTTATAAATTAAATATGAATAATATTCTAAATAAATTTTAAAAAATTATTTTATTTATTTATTTTAATTTGTGATTAAAATTAATTATTTTACTACAGTTAATTTTATTTTGATAATCATTATATAACTATTCTATGCGAATAAATTTGCTATGATTTTATTTCAAATAAAAAATTTAGTTATGAAAAATTATCTGGTTAAATAAAATTAACGATCTAATCAAATTATATTAAGTATTTAGATTAAACAACTTAAACTCTTTAAAATATATTGGGCCAAAACAATGTTTGGCAAAATTAGGGCTTGGCTGAAATTTAGCGTCCATACTAGGATAGGAGGCCAAAAAGGTTTTAACGAGGTGGTGAAATAATTATTTTAATTAAAAAACTAAAAAAAAAGGTCTATCTTGTTACCTGATATAAATAAGAGGCAATAGCCTAGGGTTCAGGTTAGACCATTGCGTCACCCTAGGGTTTTTATTACAACATCTTGTGATTCTAAACTAGTTGGCACAAGGTGGTTTTGAAGAGAATCAAGTGTACAATCCAATGTTGATCGAGACGAAGAGTGCCCACACACTCTACCATCTAGAAATTGGAGAATAATGGATAAGGCTAGTTGATTGAAGCTTTCAACTGGATTTACTCTAGGCATTCTTGGATGGCATCTGCAAATCTACAGCTCAGGTAATTTGATTATGATAATTTTATTATATATAACAACATATCCTATGGTACAATATGTTTTTCTAAAAAATTTTAAAAATTTTGTTGCGCAATCTAATTTGGTTTTCTGACACCATCATCATTATATTAGTTGTTAATGATACATGCACTTGCATGGTAGATCAACAACAAGTATCCAAATATCATTAAGAAAGGTATATGGACATCCTACAGCAATTTTAGGCCATTTAGCTTGGACAAGGGTATCCGAACAAGGTATTAGAATACCCTTGAATTTGCCATGAGATTATGTTTTTGAAATTGATGAAAAAAAACATAATTTGAAAAAAAGAAAAGTTTAAGACCTAATGGCAAAACCAAATTCATTTTTGAAAAATGAAAATTTGATTTATTTTTTTAAAGACTTTGTTTAAACGTTTTGATTTTCTTTCTTCGTAAAAAACGATAATTAAACTATTTTCAAAAAGGAATTTTAAAAGGAAAATGAAAACCTTTTTATAAAAAAATATATATTTAGATTTAGTCATGGGAAATTTAAATACTAAAACCATTTTCTTAGTTTTTGGGAGAAAAAAAAAAGGATGGAGAAAAGCTTTAGCCCAAAATCTCCTAATTTAACCTTTGAAAGTTTGATATACTTAAGACTTTATAGGATACTAAAAACAATCTTGGTTATGGATTATTGCTTAGACTGAACCAAATACCAATTTGGAATATTTCGAAAAGCACTTTTAAGAACAAAACAGTTGTCTCAAAGTTGGTCCCTTGCAGTTTTAATCCAATTCAACTATGACCTAAAACTGAAATGGCTTCAAATCATTAAGCTCATAATTAATTGTCCTTGAAAAAGGAACCAACTTTATCACAAGGAACATGCCCAAAAATAGACCTGAACATGTAACAAAAGCATAATAAGCACATAAACAGATAGCATGAATCATAAAAGACCATATATTCAAAGCATGCTCAATGAACATACAACAAAAATGCTTAATGAAAGAGAAAGCTAAGGTATCCAACAAGCACAAAAACATATTTAAAACAAACACAACACCTTTAAAATCTTTTTCAAAGTTGATAACATTTTATTCCTTTTTAAGCTTTGAAAAAGAAACAATTATTTCAAAAAAAAAATTCTTTTGAACTTTTCTTTTGAACTTAAGAAGCTACAAAATAATAATAAAAGAAAAAAAACCTAAAAGTTTCTTGAATGATCAAATAAATAACTCTTAAGAAACTTTTTTCTTTTAAAGATCTTAAAAAACCTTTTATTTTTTTCCAAGAACAAAATTTTTTCTTTTTTAAAAAAATGGAGAAACCAAGAACCCACCATGGAAGAAAAGCAAAGAAATAAAATAAGAAATAAAAACTTTCTTCCAAATTTTTTTTCTTCTTTTTTTTTTTCCTTTTTTTGTCCCTATTTTTCCTCTTATGGTCGAACCTCATTGTTCCTTCCTTAAGCTTGGCCAAATGTCCCTTCTTAAAAATGCTTTAGTCTTATTTTTCCTTAATTGGTAAGGCTTCATCCCATTGTCTCTTCCATGCCACTTATTGTCTCTCATTGCCACCTATTGTCGTATTCAGCCACTTTTTGTATTACCTCAACCTTATCCTCTCCTCTTTTACATCCTAATTACAACTTTGCATTTTTATTCCATTCTTAAGCTCTTTTTTCTCATTTAATTACAAATTTTATCCATGTAAATTCACACATGGCCCCTCTATTTCTACTTTAGTATTAACTTATTACCACTTTTATTTCAATTTCACCTTTATCATTTCAATTTTTCAATTATGCACCTCCATCATATCTTCTTTAATTTTAGTTCTTCAATTTTGCCCTTGCACCATTTCTTCTTAAATTTCAATTTTTTAGTTACAACTTTTCACCATTACTTCTTAAATTTTTAATTCCATCCTTCCTCTATTTCAAATTTTCAATTTCTAAGTAATTTTCTCTAATTAATTGTACTCAAGTAAGCCAAAAATGTTTAGCCTAGAAATTAAAGAAAAAGATATATTTTGGAAAATTTAAAACTAAAAAATTATAATTTAGAGACCCAGACAAAGTAGGTGTCTATAGTGTGGAACCCCCAATCAATAATTGCATCAACCATAATTGATAACAAAACTTCAACATCAATGAATTCATAATGGAAGGTTAGATCCTTTAGGCTTATCTAGTAAAAACAATGGCTTTAAACCTGTAAATAATGAATGAAAAATAAAAGAAGTGAGACTCTAGCGATGAAGGGAAAGGTAGATATAATTACTTCTACTAATGTGGTAGAGGAAGTTAGAGGAAACCTAGGGACTGAAGATCATTTTCCTCCTCAAAAACAGACTAATCTCTTCAATACTTCCCACCATTATTGGATCAAGGATAATATATGTTGAAACAATTTAAAACAATTCTTGATGAGGGATCAAATCAATGGTAGAACTGTGTGGTAGCCTAATTTTTAGGATAGCACCAAACTTTACCAAGTTCAAAGGATGGCTAATATGTTAAGAGGGAAGGGTTTTGTCAAGATCAAACCTATTGGGCATAATTTATTCATACAATTTCCTTACTCGAATCGTTAGAACTGGATATGAAGAAAATATTTTTATGGATCAAATCAGGGAATGTGTCATTAGGACTATGCACAAGCATTGGATTAAGATATGTGGTTACTATAATAGGGCAACTCTATACATGGACAAAGTTACAACACTTAAGTATAAGCTTAAGTTTGCAAACGCTTATTTTAAGGTGGATATGGAGACAACCATGCCAGACTTATTCAAGTTGAATTAGGCAATCTAGCTCTAACCTTAATGTCAACAGAGGTTGCGTGGATGCCCTCAAAATGTGCTTTTAGGAAAGTGTTTGGGGATGAGGAAAAAAAAAACTAGGAAAAGCCTACCATCGCCCAATAATGGATCCCTAATGGAAATAAGGTGGAAGAAGGTTCTAAAGAAGAAAATGAAATAGCTTCGAATTCTATCATAATACATAGTGAGATGGAACTGATCTTTGAAAGCTCTGTTTCTCCTCAGAGAGTAAACTTGCCACCTATTGAAGAAAGGTAACTTATTTTCACAACAAACAAGTTTGACATATTGAACTTTAGAATAGACTACTTTCAAAGAAAGATGAAAAACATGGTCCTTCTATTTGTTGCAATATGGTCGAGACCCAGATCCTACTAGCACGAATTAAAAGGTGGGTATATATCTCGTTTCTATATATCTATAAATCATTAATCTTTATTTATAGGGGTCATATCATATTTTTTCCTTATTTTTTTGTATCTGGGGACAAGTCATCGAGATGAATTATTCATTCAATTTAACCCTAAATAGTCATTACATAATAACCATTTATCTTCGAGTCGCCACCAATCTCTTTTGGCTAGGTAAGATTGATCATATATCGGAGTTCATATTTTGAGGGCTACGAAACTCTTAAAAACAAACTCCGAGGTTTACATGAATACTAGAGATCACGTGAAAAGGTCTAGGAATCAATTACAATCAATCATAAAGATCAATCTTTCTTATTATGCCGAGCAATTGATACCTTATTAATCACATGTTAACTTAAATTTTGATATTTATTCAAATTCAATATTTGGTATTTAATTATAATTCCCATTTTCCAAAATAAAATTTTATGAAATAAATTTATTATTGCACTTGAGAAAATTAGGTTTTTAATATTTTTTGAAAATCAAAATATCTTTTGCACCCCACTGAAAGACCAAAAGAACAAGAAAGTTTTTATCATTTTCTTTCGTACTCCACTGGAATGCCAAAAGAATACGAAAGGTTTTAAAAATGAAAATATCTTTTATACCCTATTGGAGAGCCAGAGGAATACAAAAAGTTTTATTTACAAAAATTGAAAAATCCTAATTTTCTTTCTGAAAAGAATATCTTGTTATTAAAATAATCCATAGAACCCTTCTCGTATTCTTGGAGAAGTTTTGCATACTACTTTAACTCAAAGACATTGCCTTAATTTTAAAATTTTTGATTTTATGGAAAATAATGAAAATTTGTCCTAAGACCAGGTTTTGACCCTACGCATGAAACTAGACTTAAAAGACCTAAACATTGTCGATAAGGCCAAAATGTCCCCTAAAGTATCTTTGACACAAAGGTATCCCGATAACTCTAAAGGACTAGGATCTAAGGTAATTAACTAAAATGTCTGTAAGGTATACTTTTGACATGAGAGCATCCTGGAAACCTAAAGTACTGGATATCATACATGAACAAACCTATTCCTATTGTGCACATTTGACTAAAAAATATCCCAGTAATCACACAGGACTTGATTCTGACATGAATTACTAAAATGTCCCTAAGGTTTACCTTCGACATTGAAGTATCCCAATTAGCCTAAAGGACTTGATATCATTATAAAAAGGTGAACCTATCCCTATTATGTACCTTCAACATAGAATTATTCCAGTGATCATAAAGGACTTAGTTCTAAGATAAATTACTAAAATGCCTCCTAAGGTATACCTTCGACATTAAGGTGTACCTCCTAAGTGATAGGAAATAAGATTTTTACCCTAGATGGGCAATTTGGATATTAAAGGTGACTTAAATGCAAAAATTATAATTAAATCCCTAAACTTTTTAAAATTACATTTCGTACCCTACTGGAGAGCTAAAAGAATGCGAAAGGTCTTAATATTCTCTACACCCCACTAGAGGTCGGAGGAATGCTAAAAATATTCATAAATTATCAAAATGCGCTAAATGGAAAATTGAATGTTAGAAATGACCACTTTAAACTAAAAATGCTAGGTTTTCCTAATGGTCCCTACACTTTGTAAACTTTCCAATTTGATCCCTACGTAATTAAAACACAAAATTGAACATCAAATATATCACAAAAATCATGGAGATCATACCAGATGACAAAAGATCAATTCATCCTAAAACGTAAAGTCTAAAAGTAATTTTTTTGATTTTTTGCAATTTGATCCCTACATTTCCTTAAATTAGAAAATAGCATCAAAACATCAAAAACTTTATCAAACTAGTCCATGCATGATTCGGCCAACAAAGGGAAATACTTTTCCAAAGCCTTGAAATTTTAAGGAAAATCATTTCTTAGTCCCTACAACTTCTAGAAATAACAAAATAATTATCATTAAAACAACAACTAAAATTGGATCCAAGGCCTCCATGGGTTTTGACCTCCACCAAGAAAACATATTCATCAAAATTTTTCAAGATAATAACCATATATCTTAATTCTACCAAACTCAAATCAATATCATCATATAAGAAATCAAGAATAATAAAATTATATATATGTTTTTCTAACATATTGACAAGAAAATACTACGTTAGTATCAACATGAACATATATATATATATATATGAAAAAGTCAAAATCATATCACAAAAATTAATATCACATCAACAAACAACATATTTCAAGAAGAAAATTAAGCTATTATTAAGAAAAATCAGACATAACAATTAAATCTAAGAAAATAATTCATAGCCATCAAGCTTGGCCTTTCAACATGGATTAAAATCCATGAGCTTAAGCATGGTTTGGCTCACTAAAAGAAAGAAAAGCGAATAAAATGACAAAAAACTAAGGATTTTATAGGGAAAATTACCTTAAAAGCTTATTAACTTAGAAACTTTTAGAATTTTTAATGTTTTTTTCTTCTTTCAAACTATTCCCCAGTTTTGAACAATTCTCCCCTATTTATAAGGGGGAGATTCCACCAAGAAGGAAAAAAATCCTTCTTGGCCGAATTGGCCATTGCTTTTTTTATTTTCTTTATCTTTTATTTATTTGATAAATGAAGTTGTTAATTAGTTGGCAATATAAGCCTTAATTAACTAAGTTTGTCTTTTAGCATGAGTCATATGCATTAGTAATCAACTAGGGCTTAGACTCCATGATGATGATGGTAAGCTTAAAAATTATTTCTTGATGAAGAATAACAAAAAAAATGAATTAGAAGGATTAAATTGTAATAAATTAAAAATTATGTATTCAAATAGTAAAATTTCATTTGATAATATTTAATTCATAATTTGATCAAATAGTAGGCCTAATTGAAATTTTATAAAAAATATTAAACCTAAATGACTTAATAAGAAAATAAATAAATGGGCTTTGTTGATGTATTTATTTGGACACAAAATATTCAAATAGGCTTGCTGGAAAATTCCAAATGAATATACCAAGCTTGATAAAAAAAACAAATTGAGCTAAGAAAATCTTGGTGGGCTTGATGAGAATGAAATGAGTTTATTGGGCCTAATAGCAAAATTATCAGTTTTAGGCCTATTAAAAAAATTTGGCCCAAAAAAATAAAATAAAAATAATAGAATTTTCTTATAAAAGTTTCAAGTGTTGAATTACAAAAGAAATTTTTATGAAGTTTTTTGTGTAAGAAAAAGATAATTAAAACTTACAAACTCGTAAAATTCTCCGAGACAAACATTTATGAAGGAAAATTAATTTTTGAAAAGAAATGCAAAACTCATAAAATAAATTGAAATTTCAAAAACTGAATTAATTTGTATTTAATAAAAATATTTGAAGAATTTCAAAAATTTTGAACTTAGAAAAATCCTACCTAAAAAAATTACAGAGTAAAAACTCTGTATTTTAAAAATGAGAAAATTCCAAAAATAAATCCAGCTTGAGAAAAACGAGTTGAATTTAATACCTTGCTTAGAACATTAATTTAAAAAAATAATAAAAATGAAAACTTGAATTTTGGAACAAGTTTCACCTAAAAAATTTTGCGAGTAAGAATTCGCTGTACAGTAAAAAATTCAGAATTAATTGGTTAATTTGACAACTTAGTACCTCGTGGTATAAAATGCTAATATGTATTTTTTTTCTTGAATATTTTGAATTTTTTGGAATGCATATCGGCATAAACACTACGAAAGCATTGTTAAAAATATAAGATGGTCAACTTCCTAAATTTTACAGAAAATATTGAAAATTTTTTAAAAATGAAAAATTTTACCATGATATCATCTGCAAAAATAAAATTCAAATTTTCAAAAGAATAAAATTAAAAGCTAATTTTTTTACCTTTATGTTCGTCTTTCTATTTGAGATTTGTTCTCTATGACTCTTGACATTGCACTTTTTCTATCACATGCACATGCAGTCATTTAGGCGTAATTGAATAAGTTATAAAAAATGCCAAGTCTACTAGCAAAAGTCGACCTTTATCAAGGTAATCGCTAAGTTCTCAGTCTTAAATAATTAAGACTATCGAAAAAGAAAGATCGACCGAAATTAGGTATCTACAATCATCACCTAAAAAAAAGGTTTGCAGCTATTGATGTGGGTAAGCTGATGTAGCAAATGCATACCGAAAGAAAACCAAAATGTGAGAGGGAAAATAAGGTGGTCAAAATAGATAAAGTTACTTTAGGGAGTCACCCATCACACGTCTTTATAAACATCTTAATATGGAATGTCAAAATGATGACTAACCCTGACAAGTGAAGAAAGATAGTTAGTAGAGCATGTGTATTGAATTAAACATCTTGTGCCTACTAGAAACCAAAGTCAAGTACAAGCACTCACAAGCTATAACCAAAAAGCTATTTGCAAGGTGGAATATGATCCCGAACTATAGTTCTACGTACAATGGAAGGATTTGGGTCATGTAAAGCCACAAGGGTAAGTTGATCTTGCGGATGCCTCTGACCAATTGTTAACTTGTTTCATCACTCATGACAACAAAACATTCCTTTTAGCAATGCATGGTTGCAACACTCAAACTAATAGGAATGCTCTTTAGACCACACTACTATAGGTTGGGACAAAGGTTGGTGATAGCCCTTGGTTGGTGGTAGGTGATTTCAGCACATTCAATCACCTAAGAGAGATTTCGGACTACAATGGATCCCATACTATCAACCCAAAGATGAGAGAGTTTGTGGACTGTCAGGCCAAGTTGGACTTAACTGACCACGCATTCATTAGCCCTCTATTTACTTGGTGCAATAACAGGCTCAAAGGCCCCTGATCAAGAAAACTTGATAAGGTCATTCTCGACACAGAATGGTATGCCAACTACACCAGTTCTCATGTGGAATACGTTTTGGATAATTGCGATAGGCATATAAGGCTCCAAACCCCATAATTCCCCTTTCGCCCAAACCATTTAAATTCTTTAACTTCTAATCTAGTCATATAAAATTCAGGCAGATGGTTGAGAGACCCTGGAATACACCAGTAGCAGGAAAGTAGCAGGAAATCCATGAAGTTACAGAAAAAGTTGAAAAGATTAAAGAATAAGCTGAAAAATCCAAACTATACACACTTTAGCAAGAATTCTGAAAAAGTGAAAAAGAAAAAAGTCAAACTGTAATTTGTCCAACTGGACATGAGGTCCCGGAACCCAACACATGAGCTACTGCAACTTGAGATGCAACTTGCTAGTGACCTAAATGACGTATTAATTGTAAAAGAAAAGTTTTACAAGTAGGAAGCTTGAATTCAGTAAGTGAAGGAGGGAGATCTAAATATGAACTTCTTCCAAATGCAGGTACACGTTAAGTAGAAAAAAACACCATCAGAGTTTTGCATGATTACAAGAGGAAGAAGCTGGGATCTTATAACAAAATCTCTACTGAAGTAGTCCATTATTTTCAGCAAATCCTAGGATCCCATGATCCTAAAGTTACTAGATGTACAGATGACCTGATGAAGGAGATCTTACAAGCTATTATCCCTGACAAGCTAAGGACAATGTTGATAGCTTGTCATTGGAGAAAAAATCAGGACATCATGTTTGTCCTTAACAGCAATAAGGCATTTAGCTTTGATGGTTACTCTGCACATTTCTTCAAATGTGCATGGAGCATAATAAGGAAGAATGTTGCGGAAGCAATATAGCATTTTTTTTTTTTTATAACACATAAGATACCTACTTCCAGCTTTCGATTTTACAATTATCACCCTAGTTCCCAAGACCCCGAGCCCTACAAGTATGACAGACTTCAGGCCAATTTCCTGCTACTCTACCATTTATTAATGTATTACAAAAATCTTGGCCAATAGACTAAAGAAACGTCTGCTAAAGATCATAGCAAGCAGTCAAAGTACCTTCGTTAAAGGCAATAACGTGGTGGACAATGTGTTAATGGCCTAGGAAATTGTGAATGGATACCAGAAAGCCTTATTATCTCTTCGAAGTGCTATTAAAATGGAGTTGAGGAAGGTTTTTTATACCAAAAACCAGAGATGAACAAATAATAATCACATATTGTTGTTAACATTGTAAATGATAAGCTAGTAAGCACAGGAATCCCATTAGCTAGTAAATGATTGCTTGATTGCATAAAGGAATGCACTACAAGTTGGCGGGAAGTAAATATAGTGGCAGACATTTTGCTTTTTGGATAAATAAAAAACTTTATTTGTCCAGAAAATCTTTATATAAATTTCACTACAAAAAAGGATGCTAATGTTATGAGCTCAAGACCTACTAGTTTCATCTTCTGCCCTTCACATGTCTATTGGTGTCATTAAAGTAAAAAACTTTTCAATTGCTGGTAAGAGTGTGTTTAGCAAAAGGAATATTAAATTTTTAGAGAAAATATATTAATTTAAAATACTAGCATTTATAATTATATTATTTTGATAAACATTTTTTAGAAAAAAAAAATATTTGAATTTGATGAAATAAAAATATAATTATAATAGAGAAATAGTAATATTAAAAATAAACTGAAAAACTATGTAATATGGATGTCATTATATTTATAAAAACATATAGATATCATTAATAACATAAAAAATTAAAATGTGTTCTTATAATTAGAATTGCAAAAATAATAATTGTGTAAAAAAAGAAACATAATAAATGTTAATATCAAAAACAACCATAAGAATTTCACAAATTTCAAGATGTGAAATTCGAGAAGAAAATCTGAACTATTTAAAATTCATTTTTCAAATTCAAAAATTTTTATTTTTATTTTATCAAACTAAAAAAAAATTTAATTTTAAAATTTTAAAAATATCTCTACAAATAAATTATCTTTTTGAAATTAAATCATCCAAACACACCCTAAAAAAATGACAAAAAAGCAAACTACTAAAAATTGCACAAAACCCATTCCCAATTGAATCCTCTGCCTTGAAATTTCCTTCACGTCGTTCGATAATTAGACTTACATGTGGAGTAATAGAATAGAGATTAGAGATATGATAAATCAAAGCTTTGGCTTTTGTATACCAAAGACCGTCAGTATGTGGGCTTCACCATCATCAAGTGATATACATAACAGCCGAATGAACACATATTTATACACCCAAAAAACTTCAAACCTAAATTGATATTGAATATACAAACTGAAAAGTTATTTGATTTTTCTTCCAAGCTTTTTATATAAATAATATAAACCCAAGTATCTCAAGCTAAAAAATAAAGAATAAAATAAAGAGTATGGAGATGTGGGTATAAAATTATAATTGAAATATTAGATTATAGGTTTGTATTTAATGCACCGAGAATATAAAAATTTATATACCATTAATGAATTAGATTATGCCATATTGTTAAAATAAAAACTATCTGTATTTATTTCAAAAATTTTAATGGAATGGCATAATTGGATTCACTAACAATTATAAATTCATACATAATTAGTGCATCAAATACAAACCTTTAAATTATTTCATCTGAATGTGTTTATTGACAATAATTAAGAAATTAATATAGTTTATAAGAAAAATTACCTTTTAATAAAGATTAAATACTCAAAACATTGATTCTTACATAAATCTAACAGACCTATTTTGACCCTTTTTTAAATTTAATATATGTATTTTATTATTATTAGCTTCTGTAACATGCAATTGCGTGTAAAATTCTTTTTACGATTGTATCACTTGAAAAAAATAGAAAAAAAAAAAAAGTAATATTTAAAAGTGATGATACTTAAAAAGTTAATTCTCAAAAAATGATTTTGTTATTTTTCAAGTTGACTAATTTACCTACAAAGACAAATATTTGAGAAAAAAAAACATATCTTAATACTAACAAAAAGCAATCTACCATGGAAGATTAAAAAAAAAAGCTTCGAATCTAATGAGAGAAAAATAACAATTTTTTAGAGAAGAAAGGAGTAGACAACTGTGAAAGTTTTCGAAAAGTGGGCAATTTTCTAAGTACGTGAGTTGAATGACTTTTGTTTTGTTTTTAAAGACTTATTAAATTACATTTTCAATGTATTTTTCATTTTTTTATATTATTATATTAATTTTTTTGTCATCTTTAGTAATTAAATTAATGTTCGATTAACTTGTAATACCAACTCAGTTACTCTGTTTATTAATAGTTTAATTTATTCTTATTTACTTAAAATAAGAGCCGAAAATGTACAATTACATAGATATAGATTTTATTTTATTATAAACCAATTAATAATAAGATCGTCCCATGTAATGTGATTAATAATAATAATAATTAATTAATTAATTCAACAAGAAAAAACAAAGAAAGAGACCGAAGAAATCAAATAATAATTATTGTTAATTTATTAATGTCCGCCTCTTCTAACTTGTAATTCTTTACCTCTCTCAACCGTCTTCGCCCCCCGCCAAAAACAGTTGAGTGTATATTTACATTCCTATCCAACCCCTTACATTCCCCACGTTGAATTTTGAGCTAGGAACTAGTAAACATTTAATCATCCTACCAGAACCCATCAACCACCACCTTCACACTACTGGGCAGCCAATCTCCATGGCTTCGGTTACAGGATTCACCATCGAGTTCAAGTCGAATGACTAGAGACTCATCGGACAAGGGCAATCGTGTTTTGAGCTGTTGCAAGCTTGGAACCAATGCTTTCTCCATCCAGTCTTCTAAGCCAGTTCGGCCTATCCATACCCCACTTGTAATCTTTTCCAGAGCTTCATCAGGGATCTCAATCGATACCCTGTCACCAATAAAGCTGGAAAACTTTTTTGCTATGGAGCTTGCTATATCGCGTCTAATGGGACCAAAATCGACGGGTTTAAAGAAAATGGCATCATCTACAGAATTGAGCAGGTCAGCAGATACGGATGCTGTTGAGTTGGATAATAGCCTATTAGCAAGGCCATGTTCTTCATGTTCAACTGTGACACCGCTGGAATTGCGTGATCCATCAGCTTTATCATCCTCCACATCCGCAGCCTCATTAAGATCAAATGATAGTGATGAACCAGTTTCCTTCCTTGGCTTTCTTGCTCTGTCCTCCTCATGTAGAAAACTGGCTCGGCGCTTTGCACTTTTCTCAAAAAGGGTTAACCTTAATTGCCAACCTCCACTTGCTAAACTTGTAAGCTTCCTTTCATCCAGGAAAATACCATTTGATAAGAATTTAAGATTATCTGGAGACCAATTTGCAGCGAGAATAAAAGTAACATTTCCTAGACTGATTTCACGACCGTGAGAATCAGCAAGTCGACCTCTCTCCATTGCTCGTTTTATGCTGCCTCTAACTAGCATATCTGCTTCATCAATATCTTCAAGCATTACTACTGAGAAAGGGTTCCTCTTAACTGCCTCCGCAATTCTATCCAGCACTGTTTTACCACGGAAATTCACATCGGATTCCCCATCATCACGTCTTGAACCAAGACATATCACTACTGGCTGAGCCCCACATACTTGATCAGAGAGGGCCAATGCCATCTTCTTCTTTCCAACCCTGTCAGGGCCAGTGAACAATAACCAAATGTCACCTTTAGATCCAGCACCCCGCCGTTTTCCATTGCCTAATTTACACTGTGTCACCGTTGTAGCCACTGCGGATGCTGCATCCTGCTGCCACCACACCTTCTCTTTTAGACCTTTAAGGAGTTTCTTGAATGGTTCAACATCCAATGTGCTTAATAGCTTGTTGCTTTGTGAATCTTGGAACTTGTTCTGTTGTTCAGAAGGTATGCAGCTCAAAAAGTCCTTCACGCACTCTTTATGGGCTCTTTCAGGTGTGTTGTCAGTGATCTTCGGTCGCCCAAGAACAAGGTCTGTTCTTACAGGGCTTCCTGGTGGGCTACTTGTCCGTTCCATCAGTTGGCTAGCTACTAGATTTGGGCTCAATTGCAGTGTCTCCCCCACGTTTCTATTCAACGGTAATTTGGGTTGGAAAGGTTGGCGACCTAGCAGACTTGAATTGTATAAGCTTGTCATTGAGAGAGCTGTAGGAGCTAATCTTTCAGAGCCTTGGCAGGTCTGATGGAAATTAGGATGAAGACGCCGACATGTATCATTCCATTTCTTCTGCAATTCTTGAGTCTTATGCCTCAAGATCATCTCTTGATCCTTAGTCTGTATATAACATGCGACAATAATACTAAAAGCTTAGATGGGGGGAAAAGATTCACCTATGCAAATATTAAAAAACAAAAATCTAATAAGGTTTGGTTCAATTTATTTTTTTGAGCTTGTTACCTGCATCTGATCTACAGTTTTAACATCATTATCGAGGGCCTTGGCATTCTGCAACCACTGCGGCAATGGTGGCTGAGTTGATTCTGATTTAATATCAGATGAAGGTTTCTCAAACTCCTTGGCTGCTAAAAGTTTTGCATGCTCTTGTTCATAATTCTCCATGCACTGTGAGCAACATCCTGCTTTTTGTGCAGGGTCCAAGTTCTCAGAGAGTTGCCTAGGTCGAACAGCCATAGTCGCAAGCCCCTTCAATGGGGACAGGGACTCAACAGAGCCGCTAAGTATCCCATTACTCCCAAGCCTGGAAGATAAGAAGCATATTACAAGTTAACCGATGAAACCAGCAGAAAAACAAGATAATCCGATCTCTCAAGTATTGACAGAAACCAGTAGGGGGGAAAAAAAAGGATGCCCTCATCTCAAACTGCTTCATCTAAGTTCAGAGCTTGCAAAGAAACCAAGATAGAGCAAGCAAGACAAAGTCAAACTTAAATATGAATGTAAAAACTCTTATGAAAGTGAAGCAAATAAATTGTATTAAGCAAGTCCCAAAGCCGACAGAAAAAGGAAATGTTAAATTTTTTTTTTCATCAGAATCAGCTTTTTCCCCAGAATAAAATCCATTAGTAGCACAAAAACCATGGATTCTATAAACAGAAATTTCTTGATACCCATTAATATACCATACTCAATAAAATCTACTTGCATATAATCCCCGAAATCAAGCATAGCATATTATCCGAGTTAAATGAATTCCAAAATTTTGATCCTCTAACTTTTTCTAGGACCATCCATAGAATTTAGGCTTCCCATATTCAAAAACTAAAGCTAAAATAACAAAAACATGAGCTTCCATAGTTGACAAAACAAACACCTTGGAAACATTGCCGGTAAGGGTGCTCTAGCAGCAATAGGAACAGCCTGCAGATCCCAATCGTTCTCCATTGAAGGATGATAGACTTGGCATCTCAAATAAGTTTCACAAGTTGCAGTTCCGATTAACCATACTCTCCCACTCCCTTCTCCAAACCTCCTCAACAACTTCCCCATCTCTGCCACCGTAGCACGCCCCGCTTCCGATACCACCTGCGGCTGCTGTTGAACCCCGCCAGCAAGACCCACCTGCTGATTATTCTCCACTAACCATTTCAAGTCGCCCAAATCAAGAATCACCCCTCCGCAATCCAAATTCCCAATCTTTGCTCCAACTTGAGTACCCAACTCCTTAATTTTTGCAACCAGTTGGGTCTTATCCAATGCGAAATCTTTCTCCAAACGAACCACTTCAACAGTTTTTAAAACCCCATCAATTTCCTTATTCTCAATCCTCCTCAAAATCTCCTTAGCCACCAATTCCGGCTCTGATTCACCCACCAAAACCGGGTTCCTCTTCTTGCTCCTCATCAAAATATCAATCACCCTTTTCACCTCTTCACCCCTTTGCTGCCCGGTCGGCCCGGCTGCCCCTTGCTGTAACCTCGGATTCAAATACAAATTCCGACTAGCTGAAGGCGAAGCAACGGTGGAAGCAGCAGCTACAACCGGTTTAAATTCCAATCTGATTGGACCAGTCGTGCTAGCTGAGTTAGAATTCGTCGAGTTCAATGATTGTTCGATGTTTGCTTTGACCGCTGGACTCGAAAAACTAGCTTCTCGCATGACTCTACTAACACTTGGATCATCAAGAATGGATATAATTAACTGTTCCAATTCAACTTTAACGGCCAAAAGCGGTTGCTGTTGTTGCTCAGGACATCCACGGCGTTGGTGGGCTTGAGCACGCTTAAGAGCAGCCATCAAGGCATTGGAAATTGGTGGGTCGAGTCCGGGGCTGCTACTGTTGGCGTTTTGAGCAGTGGGGAGACGATCCAACGCCACGCTGAAGCAAAGCTCCAAAGCTCGACACTGCAAGGGATGAGAAGAATTGGGGTGCGATTTAATACATGCTTGGCGAAGTAGTCCGGTAGGAGATGCAAGGAGGGTTGCCGCCACATGGAGCGGCGTCGTTTGGCCGTGATTCCTACGGCTGGCTTCAACTATGGAATTGTTCAACACGCTGGCCGCCTCCGGCGTCAGTGTCTGTTGGATCGTACTTAATCCTGCTCTCATTTATTTTCACAAAACTAAAACGAATAACCAAACGAAAGCTTTTTACAGGCAACACCAAAAGACCAATACAAATACAAATGAACAAAAGCAATAGCTTGGATTTCGATAGATGGCGCTTATAATCTTCTTAACTTTAAGTGAATCATCTTTGGCTGTTCCTTTTTTTTTTTTTCCTATGTTATATATTCTCTTCACACAAAATCAAGGGGAAATGGGAAAAAAAGTTGGGTATAAGAAAGAGAATTGAAGGCGAAAAGGAAAGACGAGATCCCCTTCCTCCCTTCCTCCCCTACCTTTTCCCTCTTTCACAAGAACCTCTCCATTTCTCTTTTATTTAGCTTTCACTCCCTATCTATCTCATTCACATCAATAACAAAAATATCCAGCCCTATTTAAATTTGTGTCAAAAATTCTAGACTCTACCTCGCCGGCCAACATAAAATTTCGGTTTAAAACAAAAAAAACTAAGAAAGAGAGCGGCAGGCAAAAGTAAATTAGTTTGGGGATCAGCTGAGCTGAGGTGAGACTGAGGTGCATGAAAAATGTTTGTTTTTATTAGAGAAAAAAGAAAAGAAAATAAAGGAAAAGAAAATAAAAAAAGAAAAGACAATTTCTTTAAAATATGGAAATCACACTCACTGTAAATCTGTAATCCTCATCCCCTTCATTTTAAATTTTATCAATTATTACATTTAATTAATATTATTTTAATAATATTATTAATTAATTTTTTTTAAAAAAAGTGTCTTTAACAAAACCTTATAATTTTTATTTTATTTAAAAATACAAATAAATAATTAATTATTTAAAATTTTTGAAACTTTTTTTCTCTTGTCTCTATGTGTCAATACATTAGAGGTGGGAGAAATTCCATTTTTACAGATAGAAACAGAAATATTTTAATGTTTTTAAAAAATTTTAAATTAAAAAAAATAAATTCATGGGTAGATTGTTTTATGTTTTTATCTCTCTTCTACACTGTGGATTGATTGCCATTTTTATCTTTTTCTTATAATTTTTTTTTTTTTTCAAGATCAAGATTTCATCCCTACAAGTTCCACGCGCTTTTGCTGATAAAGATGCTGTTATGGTTCAAGAGGCGGCTCCCAACCGGGCTGAATAAAAACGGAGTAAGTTTCACGCGCAATGGAATGAGAGGAAAAAAATTGGAGAAGAGAGTTCCCAATATTTATTTTATTATAAAACGAAAAAAATAAAAAAAAAAATAAACCTTATATTACTATTTCATTTTTTGTTTGGTTTTCAACCAATTTTCCGCTATTCACACGCAATCGCTGCGAAGGGCATCGCACGACTTTCAGGTTTCACCTTTTCATACTGACAACTTCTCTCTCTCT
>JBBYHK010131277.1:0-38087 GCA_038382065.1 Adansonia grandidieri | reverse complement strand
AAAGAAAAAAATAGAATAAAATCAAGGAAATTAGTTCATGGCCATTATGCTTAGTCTTTCAACATGGATAAAAAAAAATCCATGAACCTAAGCACATTTTTGGCTCACCAAAGAGAAAAAAATGTATCAAACAAACAAAAATTCAAAGATTAAAGTGGAGATTTACCTTAACAAAGCTTTGAAATAATTTTTTTCCTAGTATTTTCCTTTTCTTTTTAACACTTTTTTTGCCTTCCTAAAATCTCTAAAAGAACCCTTATGAAATAACATAGGGAAGGATTCGGCCCAGGAGGATTTTCCCTCCTTGGCCGAAAGTTTTATAGGTTTTTCTATCTTTTTTTATATTTTTTGATGTTAAGTTTGCTTGTTAGGTTAGAACTAATAAATGTTGTGTCATAAACCTATACCCTTATCATTTTAGAGTGATGTCATTCATGACATCATTGATTGTTAGAGATATTTTGATTGATATTTGTATATAATATGTAAAATTATACCATAAAAATTAATTAAAAGATTAAATTGTAAAAATTAAAAATTATATTGTTTTAATAAAATTTCAAATGATCAACTTAATTAAATTTAATATTAAAAATAATTTTTTTATTCACAAAAAAAATTTTAAAATAGCAAACTTGTAAAATTTTACGAGAAAAACCTTTATCAGGGAAAAATTGACAAATATGAAAGAAAACTAAAAACTTATAAAATAAATTGATTTTTTTACAAACTAAATTAATATGGATTAAAAAATAATATTTAAATAATTTTAAAAATTATGACATGCAAAAAATCCTACTAAAGAAATTTACGAAGTAGAAACTCTGTATTTCGGTAATGGGAAAAATTTTAAAATTCATAAAATAAATTAAAATTTTCAAAGCTGATTTTATGGGAGTTAAATGCCAATAGTAAAGAATTTTGATGTTTAAAACTCGAGAGAATTCCACCAAAAATTTTACGAGAAAAGAAAAACCCGTGTTTCAATATCGAAAAAAATTACGAAATTTTATTGACACTGAAGTAAAACAAATTCAAGACTACATATTATTCAAAACATTAATCTTTAAAGTGAAGAGAATGAACTTGCAAAATTTTAAAAATAGATCAACAAGAACCAAAAGTAAAATTCACGAGCACGATACTCGTAAGACTATAAAGTTCGAAATTAATTTGTAAAATTTACAATTTAACACTTCATGGTAGAAAATGCCAATACATATTTTTCTCTGAATATTTATGATTTTTCAGGGTGAGAATTGGCATAAAACCACACCGGTGTCGGTAAAAATATCCGACTATCAATTTCTCGAGTTTTTCAAAAAAAATCTCAAAAAATTCTTATAAATAGAAAAATTGACTGTGAGATCATCCGCAGAGGTAATTTCCAAAATTTGTCAAGAACTTGTTTAAAAACAAAAACATTTCCTTTAAGGATTCGTCTTTTATACCCAAAAAATAAATTTTTTTATCATGTGCATATACAGTTATTTACATATGACTGATTAAAATTATAAAAATGTGAAACCTCTCTGGTGGAAGCTGACCTCCATCAGAGTAGCAATTACATTTTTGTTTTTGGATATTTGAGACTTTTGGGGACAGACAGCCCGGACGAATTTAGGTGTCTATAGTTGCCCCTCTTTGTCCGTTGCTGAGAATCAAGAATAGGACAAAGACCAAATAGACATAATTTCATCTGGGCCACAAAGTTCAAGAAAAATGAGATATAAACATATATATTAGAGTTTACTGATTAGAAGGGGAACTTTCAACCTACAGTGAAATTAAAATTGAAAATGAGTTGGTTGAGGCGAAAACGCATAAACCAACTAGTAAGATAAAATGACTGAGACCAAACAGTCAAGTCAACAAATGAAATGAGTTATTCAAGACTAGGCTGACAGGTAGACAAAAGATACAAAAGTAATACCTAAGGTTAAACGTAACAAGTTCGACTAAGGCTAAACCATTATGTCGAATGAGATACAAAAGGGAGTTTAACCAGGGCAAAACCATCACGTCAAATGATAGTGAAAGGAAGTTTGACCAGGACTAAACCATCATGTTAAACAAAAAAAAGGAGTTTGACTAGGGCTAAACCATTACGTCAAACAAAAGCGAAAAGAAGTTTGACCAAGACTAAACCATCACGTCAAACGAAAGTGAAAAAAAGTTTGACTAGGGTTAAACCATCATGTTAAACGAAATACAAAAGGGAGTTTAACTAGGACTAAACCATCACATCAAATGAAAGTGAAAGGAAATCTAACTATGGCTAAACCATCGCATCAAACGGAGGTGAAAATGGAGTTTGACCAGGGCTACACCATCACGTTAAATGAAAATGAAAAAAAGTTTGACCAAGGCTAAATCATCACGTCAAACAAAAGCGAAAAAAAGTTTGACCAGGGCTAAACCATCATGTCAATCAAAAGTGAAAAGAAGTTTAACCAAGGCTAAAACATCACGTCAAACAATAGTGAAAAGAAGTTTAACCAGGGCTAAACCATCATGTTAAATGGAGGTGAAAATGGAGTTTGTCTAGGGCTAAACCATCAATTAAAACAAAAATGAAAGAAAGTTTGACTAGGGCTACACCATCATATCAAACAAAAACAAAAAAAAGTTTGACCAGGCTAAACCATTACATCAAATAAAAGTGAAAAAAAGTTTGACCAGGGCTAAACTATCATGTCAAACAAAAGCTAAAGAAAGTTTGACGAGGGCTAAACCATCACGTCAAAAGAAAGTGAAAAAAAAGTTTAACCTCAAGGTCCAAAGTTTAACCAAGTAAAAAATAGCAAGATTTGACCGAGTACAGCCAAGTAAATAAGAATTTGATCGAGTACGATTGATTGGAGACAAACCTTGATAAGGTTAAAGTAATCTAATATTTGAGATCTTTGAGGAAAGATTGACTTACCTTTTGATTTTGAAGCAGTATCCATTCTGATAGTTTCTTCTTGCTTCCTTGTTTTAAACCTGTGAATTACATAATTATGAATGTGGACGCATGATGAATGTGCATGGATTTTCATGATTAGATTTATTCCTCATTTTTCTAGTTTTCATTCACTTTCTTTTTAAATCGTGATTCAACCCACTTCGAAAGCCTAAAAACATCTTCAGAAAGCATAAAGAATCTTTCTAGCAGTAAGGGGCCAGCCTTGAATCCAATGTTGTCTTTACAAAAACAATTATTCTTGCCTTTTGAGGAATTCAAATTATGATGCACTAGCATCATCTAGTAACTGAAAGAGAATGGTACGATTAGGAATATGTGGGGCATGCCACTTATGGTTATATGATGCATCAATACCATCTAGTGGTTAAGGAAAAGGGGTATGATTGGAAATATGGGCGATGCCCATGGTCCGAGAGAAAATAAGACTTTGTGATGCATCAATATCATCTAGTGGTTGAGGAAAAGAGATATAATTGAAAATCTATAAGGTGTCCCTACCCCGATCCATCTGTGGTTTTTAGAATGTAACAAGGACCTAATGTTTCTATCAACTCCCTTACCAGCCAGAACAAAATGATGAATATCTTTTAAACGGTTGAGCTTACTTCATCATCAAAATTCTATCTAAGACTGTTAGTTATCCACCCGTAATGCTTCTTAGAATGTTCGAAGGAATTAAGACGTAAACCAAGATTTTCATAATGTTTTAACCTCATTCTAAAGTAAATCAAAGAAATTAGTATATTATCTATTTTAATCCATCTTTATTTCTTTAAGTCGTTAATTATCATTTCGTAAAAATGCTAGCACGATCGAAAAGATAATCTAACAAAGGTTACATTTCAAAGAAAGAAAGTAGAATATTGGTTTTTTTACAAAAAATAAAGGTAAAATGCCTAAAAAGATATTCAAAAAGATAATGGTAAGTGTCGAAGAAAAGGTCTCGACAACTGAATTCAGATCTTCAAAGATTTCTTCTCAATGAAATATCTGTTTTCGTGTAGATCCAACTTTTTAGAGATGCATTTGATCATATCATGCCTATGATTTGATCATTTCTTTCTTTTGCTTGAGTTGCCCTTTCAGGTTTTCAACTCGAAGCCTCCCATTATATTGCCTTTAATCGAACACCTTGTTCAGGTTTTCATCTGATTTTTGTTTTTTCTTTTTTGTTTTATTTTTTTGTTTTTTTTAAGCATAGTATTTCTTTACACTGTCTGCATTGACGGGGTTTGACAAGACATCTCCATCCATTTCAGCAAGGATTAATGCGCCTCTTCAGAATACCTTGTGAACCACATAGGGTTGTTCCCAATTGGGTGCCTATTTGCCCTGTGGATCTTTTTGTATCAGGAGGATTTTCTTCAGCACCAGTTCACCTTCATGAAACTGTTTTGGATGAATCTTTTTATCATGAGCCTTCATCATCCTTTTCTAGTACATTTGCCCATTCTGGATCGCTTTTAACCTTTTTTCTTCAATAAAGTTCAATTGTTCATAGCGATCTTATGCCTATTTAGTTTCGTCTAATTTAATCTCCATTAATATTCAAAGTGATGGGATCTCGACTTTAATTGGTAGTACTACCTCCGTGCCATACACCAATGAGTAAGGTGTTGCCCCAGTCAAGGTCTTTATTGAGGTCCGATAAGCAAGGAGAGCAAATGAAAGCTTCTCGTGTCAATCTTTATAAGTCTTCACCATTTTTCCCATAATCTTCTTAATATTTTTGTTGGTAGCTTTTATGGCCCCATTTATCTTCAGACGATATGTGATCGAATTGTGATGAGAGATTTCGAGCTGGGTGCAAACCTCCGTCTTTAATTTATTATTTAAGTTGGAGGCCCTATCTGTTATAATTTTTTTAGGGACCTCGAATCTACAAATGATGTTGGCCTTTAGAAATTTAATCACCACCAATCTTGTGACGTTTGCAAAAGAAGTGGCTTCCACCCATTTGGTGAGATAATCAATGGCCACCAAGATGAAATGATGTCAGTTCGATGCTGTAGGAGTAATGGGTTCGATGGCATCCATTCCCCATATAGAAAGAGGTCATGGCACGATTATAACATGAAACGGTAAGGGTGGACATGAATCTTGTCAGCATAGATTTAACACTTATGGCACTTTTAGGCGTTCTTGATACAGTCACTCTCTATAGTTGTCCAAAAATAGCCCAATCTCATAAATTGTTTTGCCATCTTGTGTCCGTTGGCATGAATCCTACAAACCCCTTCATGTACTTCTTCTATTATTTTCTTTGCTTCTGAAGCATCAACACACCTTAACAATGTTTGGTTGAAACTTTTCTTATACAAATCTTTTCGTTCAAGACAAAATTCAGTGCCAACCTTCTTAAGGTTATCTTATCAATTTCTAAGGCATTTGGCAGATACTCGATCCTTCAAATAATTTCTGATATCGTGATACCATGGAAGGCCATCTGCTTCAATCTCAATGTTGTGGCAGTATGCAGGGAATTCATAAATACTCATCTCAATGGGTGTCACCTCTTGCCCTTTGTTTACTTTGAACATTGAAGCCAAGGTGTCTAGAGCATCAACCATTTGATTGTCATCATGGAGCAGATGAATGAAGTCTATTTCTTCAAATTTTTCTAATAATTCTAGAAATAATTTTTTATATTGTTGCAACCTTGGGTCTCGTGTTTCCCATTTTCCACGCAGTTGGTAAATTACCAAGGCTGAATCTTTTTAGACTTTCAATACTTGGACCTTTTTTTCTAATGCTACTCATAGCCCCATAACACATGCCTCAAATTCTGCCACATTGTTGGTGCAATAAAAAATTATCTGGGCTGTAAAAGGGTAATAATCCTCTTTTGCAGATACTAAAATTGTGCTGATTTTATGCCCCAATGCATTTGATGCTCCATCAAAATACGTTTTCCATTTAGATCCTTTCAATGACTCTTCTTCTTCTTCTTTGATTGTAATATTCATCAAGTCCTCGTCAAGGAATTTGAAATCCAACGGCTGATAATTGTTAAGCGCCCGGCTTGCTAAGAATTCAGTAATGGCACTTCCTCTAATCACTTTTTGGCTTACATAAATGATATCATATTCGGATAGTAGAACTTGCCACCTAGCTATCCTTCTTGATAAAGGTGGTGCTTCGAATAGATATTTGATTGGTTCCATTTTGGTGATCAGCCATGTAACATGATACAACATGTATTGCTGGAGTCTTTTCGTTGTCCAGACTAGAGCGCAACATATCTTCTCTATATGGGAATAATTTACCTTGTAATCCAAAAATTTTTACTGAGGTAATAGATTGCCTACTCTTTCTTTCCAGCTCATCATGCTACCTCAACACATAACCCGTGGATCTTTCGAACACTGACAAATACAGGATCAAAGCTCATCTCAGAGTAGGCGGTACCAATATCGATAGATTGGAGAGATATTGCTTAACTTTTTCAAAAGCATTTTGGCACTCACTATCCCACTCACCAGGATTTTGTTTTCACAAAAGCCAAAAAATTGGATCACACTTATTCGTGAGTTGAGATATGAATCTAGCGATGTAATTTAATCTCTCTAAGAAACTTCTCACTTCTTTTGGCATGCAAGGGGATGGCAACTCCTGTGTAGCTTTGATCTTATCCGGATCAACCTCAATTCCTCTTTCGCTTATGATAAAACCCAACAATTTTTTAGACATAGCTTCAAATGTACATTTTGCAGGGTTTAACTTTAATCGATATTTTCTTAGCCTTTCAAACAACTTTCGCAAGTCGGCTACATGACTTTCTTCTTGAGAGGACTTGGCAATCATGTCATCAACGTACACTTCAATTTTCTTATGCATCATGTCATGGAATAGGGTGACCATTGCTCTTTGGTAAGTTTCTTCCCGCATTCTTCAACCTAAATGGCATTATTTTGTAATAAAATGTTCCCCACATTGTGACATACGTGGTCTTCTCCATATCCTCTAGAGCCATTTTAATTTGGTTATACCCTGAAAATTCATCCATGAAGGAAAATAAATAGTTCTTCATAGTATTATCAACCAAGGTGTCTATATGAAAGAGGAAAAAGTTATCTTTTAGGCTTGCTCGATTGAGATCTGGGCAATCTACACACATTTTAACTCTTCCGTCTTTCTTGGGAATCGGGACAATGTTTGCAACCCACTCCAGATACTTTGTCATCTTTAGAAATCTAGATTCAAACTGCTTCTTAACCTCTTCTTTTATCTTTAACAGCATCTCTGGTTTCATTCTCCTTAGCTTCTGTTAAACCGGATTGCATTCTACTTCAAGGGCAATTTATGAACCATAATCTCCGCATTCAGTCTTGGCATGTCTTGATAAGACCATGCAAAGATGTCTCAAAATTCATGCAGCAAGCCTATCAGATCTTCTTAGATAGAAGCCTTTATAGCGGTTCCTATTCTGATCACTTTCTTATCATTTTCATCATTCCCCAAATTAATAATCTCAATGGGCTCTTCATGGGGTATTATGCGCTTATCTTCTCATTCAATTATTTTTAATAAATCAGGAGGTAAGATATGATCGTCGACATCTTCTTCAAGATCGACCTCGTTTGAACAAATAGTCTGCTCAAAATTAACCTTTGAATCTTAATCAAATTTATCTATTTCTCTGCGAAGACAAAAGCAAGGAAGAAATAGGCAAAAGATTATGGGATATGAATGAGGTATGAATGCAAAAAAATGAAAAATGGATGCTAAGATAAGAAATTATAAAGGAAACGGACGTAAGGTAAGAAAGGAGCCAAGAAAGATTATATAAGGAAAGATTAAGTGTATTTCATTTTTATTGATGATAAATTAACATTTTGAGTTCTTACAAAAGGATCTATAGATAACAGAGTTCTTTTCTTAGTTATTACTATGGGATTGGCCTAGACACTATGCTTCTCTCAGCACATGTCTAATTCTTTAAAACATATCCAGGGGGCATGGGTGAATCTTACGATCCTCGAAGGCTTCATTGATCACCAAAAAAACATTCTTGGTTACTTTATCTTCATTTTTTGGACTAACTCCTCTATAGCAAAAAATTTCCTCTAACGAGGGGTAGAAAGCTGAGTTTTGGCCTAACTATTGGCCAACACCCAAGGATGGCTACTTTCTTCTTATTCTTTTTTTGAACTTCTTCTTCTGAACTCTTTCCAACTTGAAGCCTAATCCATATTTGTCTTTCTTACCATTGACATTAATGGCCTGGCTGATTCCTTGCAAATGTCTCCCAAGTCCACTTCCAGCTCGAGCTCCTTTCCCAATCGTAAGCTTGAGACCCATGCGGGTGCTGTTTGAAAGTCTAGGTTTCGGGACTATAGACCCTTTTGCAACAAAAGTGGCATTGATGATTTTAAAGGATCTGAAAGAGCACTCATCAGTTTTAGTATTTACTTCAACATAAGGGGCTTCAGTAAAAGTCATGGCCACAATGTCTTCTTGCCCGAATAGGCTAATCAACTTTTCATCAACTATGAATTTAACTTTTTGGGGCAAAGATAATGGGACGGCCTTAGCAAAATGAATCCATGGTTGTCCCAACAAACAGTTGATGCTGGGACAATATCCATTACATGAAATTTGATCTCAAATGGGCAAGGGCCAATATCCAAAGTGATCAAGATAGTTCCCTTGATTTCTCTTTTTGTCCCATCAAATGCCTTAACAATTGTATGGCTATGCTTGATCTGACTGACATCAACTGGTAAGCGAGACAACGTGATTATAGGCATTACATTCAAAGCTGATCCATTGTCAATAAGGACTTTAGGCAGAATAGTCCCTCTACAGTAAGTTATGATGTGGAGAGCTTTTATTGAAGTGCTACCCCCTAGTGGGATCTCATCATCGCTAAATGAAATGAAATTGTCAGCAACAATGTTATTTACTAGGCGATCTAGCTTATTTATCGAAATATCTTGAGGAACATAAGCTTGGTTGAGCACTTTCAACAAAGTATTTTGATGTGCTTCTGAGCTAAGCAACAAGGTTAACATAGAAATCTTTTCTAGTTGCTACTTTAACTATTCTACTATACTATATTCACTGTGTTTAATGAACTTAAGAAATTCAATAGCCTTTTTTTCCTTGACCAATTCCTACAGTTCTACTAGGTTATCATCGTAACTATTACTTTTCTAGATACTTGTCCTTTTAACTTGGTGTTTGCACTGGTTTCACTAGTTTCTGGGTCATAGATGGGACCACTCCTTGTCACATGGCTTACCCCAATTATGTCGATAGCCGCCAGTTGGCTTGTAATAACCTCTGGAGTTGTTATTCCACCATCATACTTCCATGGTACTTGTTTGTTATTTTGATACAAGAATGGAGTTGGTGCTCTGATAATGAGTTTAGGAGTAACTTCAATCTTAGGCGGTGTGATCTTTGGTTAATTGCGATGAATGATAAGAGGGCGACTAACACCATAGGGTAACAGCGACGATCCTTCACCATCCATGTTGATTGATTTTTCTTCATCTATTCTAACTACTTCAAAGAACCTAATTTCACCATTGTCTATCATTCTTTGGATTATGCCTAAAAATTCTATGCAATTTTGCAAAGTGTGCCCTGACATTTTGTGCTAGGATCAGATTGACCTTTGCTACTTCCATGATCTCGACTAAAGATCCCTCCTTCAGTCAGGATTATCCATACTTTTTCCATAGAAGTCCTAACTTCTTCTACTTTTGACTTCCTTCAATCTTTTTCTTCAGTAATTAGAGCATTAATCCTGGGTTTGATATGATCTATAAAGGATTTGCTGCCACATTAGGTGCTGAGCGATTATCAATTCGAAAGGCACCCCTCTCAAGAAGACTTTAAACCTTTTGCTTGAAGGGCATATAGTTTTTGATCAAGTGACCTGCTATTGCATGATACTCACAGTGCAGATTTGGGTCATACCAACTGAGGTAATTTCCTTCATATGGTTTGGAAAAGATTGAAGCCACTAATTGTGCCTTAAAAAGCTTATCAAACATTTCCTTATAAGAGTAAAGAAGGAGTTTATAATAAGATCTAGGTTGGTTCGCTCATTAGGTTGGTAGATTAACATTTGTCTTGGTTAGTTTTGTGGAAGAGGGTTCAAAGTGGTGGTCCGAGGTGATGTTAAAGAAGGAGCTCTGGGTATGTTAAGAGAGTAGGAATTTTAGGTTTGCTATATTTGGGTTTGGTAATACGGACGAGGTCTTTGACAGTACAGTTGACTAGCGTAGTTAACGGACAGAGCTTCTTCTTTCTTTTTTCCTATCCCTGGCTTTTTTCCAGTAGAAGACTCCTCAGTCATGATTTTACCAGCTTTAATAGCTGTTTCAATTATCTCTCCTGAAATAACAAGATCAGCAAAATTCTTAGTTGCATTCCCCACCAATTTGTCATAATAGAGGGGATACAAAGTGCTCACGAATAGCATCGTGGTTTTTTTCTCAATCAGGGAACGCTGAACTTGAGAAGCCATATCTCTCTATCTTTGTGCATATTCCTTAAAAGATTCGGTAGACTTTTTCTTCATATTCTGAAGAGTTAGTCTATCAAGCACCCATTCAGCCATATGTTTATATTGTTGAAGAAATGCATTAGCTAAATCAATTCAGCATTGAATTTGAGTGCAGTTCAGATCATTATACCATCTCAGTGTAAATCCAGATAAACTTTCTTGAAAACAGTGAATCAAAAGCTTGTTGTTCTGGGCGTAACTAGCCACTTTCCTGATGAACATTTTAATGTGTGCTTGAGGGGAAGTAGTGCCTTTGTAATTTTCAAACTCAGGCATTTTAAATTTCGGTGGGCATTTTAAAAAGCTAAGGGAACCTTAAACTTTCACCTTTGGCATAAAAAATTTCGATGAAAAAAATTTATAAAAATGCCCCTGGGGTATACTTTCGACATTAAAGTATCATGGTACCCCTAATGGACTTAAAAATAACCTTAAAAGGCTAAAGGAACTTTAAACTTTTTCCATTGGCATAATAAGTATCCCGGTGAAAAAAAATACAAAAATGCTGTAGGGTATACCTTTGACATGAAAGTATCTCGGTACCCCTAATAGACTTAAAAATAACCTTAAAAGGCTAAAAGAACCTTAAACTTTCACCTTTGGCATAAAAACATCTCGGTGAGAAAAATTACAAAAATGCCCTTAGGGTATACCTTTGACATGAAAGTATCCCGGTACACCTAATGGACTCAAAAATAACCTTAAAAGGCTCAAGGAACCTTAAACTTTCACCATTGGCATAAAAGCATCCAGTGAGAAAAATTACGAAAATGCTCATGGGCATACTTTCGACATGAAAGTATTCTAGTACCCCTAATGGACTCAAAAGGACAAGTAACGATGATTCTTACTCTAAATGGGTAATTTAGATTACCAAAATGACCTAAAGTATGAAAATTGCTAATAGGTCCCTAAATTTTCAAAAATTACATTTCGTACCCTAACGGAGAACCAAAAGAATATGAGAGGTTTTTATATTTTTAGCACTTCACCGGAGGACCAATGAGATGCTAAAAATATTTAAAATAATCTAAATGAATGATTTCATGCTAAAGATAACCATATTATTCTTAAAATACTAAATTTCCCCAAGGGTCCATAAACTTTCTCGATTTTACACTTGGTACCTAGTAAAAAATAATAACCTAAATCATCACAAAATATAATCAATCAGGCAAAAATCAGCATGTAAAACATGAAGAACATGACAAGAAGGTTCGGTCAAACACCTTTGACCAAAAAACAAAAAATTTTCATTATTTGCAAACTAGCCCCTAAACTTTGAAAAACTACAAAATACCCCCTGAAGTGTGAAAAATACCTGAAGCATGGTATGAAATACCCAAAATCAGTTTCCAACTTATCCATGAAGCTTTTGGTCAAATCCTTTGACCATAAAACAAAGAAATTTATATCATTTACAAACTAGTCCTTAAACTTTTAAACATTTGCAATTTAGTCCTAATTAACCAAAACCATCATGAAAACACATCATTAAAGCATGAAATCAGCTTGGAATCAGTAGCAAAACATAGCAAAAATACTCATTAAGATTCAGCCAAACATATAGGTCTAGAATTTTTTTTTACGAATTAGCCCCTAAACTTTTTGTATTTACAAAATGACCCCAAAAACACACATACAAGCTTGAATTTCGGCCAACACCTAAGCAACCTACAAACCATCTTTTCTAAACTCAATAATCACATAATATTCACATTTCATTTAACACGAATTAGCACCATTATATGATAAAATTACAAAAATAAGCACATAAACATGTAATTTCACCACAATAACAAGAAAATACTAAAAGAAATAAAATATATATGAACATATATATGAAAATCACAACACCAAAACCAACATCATATCAACATAAACATGATTCATAAAGAAAAAATAATTTACTAACAAGCAAAAAAGAAAAAAAATAGAATAAAATCAAGGAAATTAGTTCATGGCCATTATGCTTAGTCTTTCAACATGGATAAAAAAATCCATGAACTTAAGCACATTTTTGGCTCACCAAAGAGAAGAAATATGTATCAAACAAACAAAAATTTAAACATTAAGGTGGAGATTTACCTTAACAAAGCTTTGGAATCTTTTTTTCCCCAAGTATTTTCTTATTTTTTAACTTTTTTTTGCCTTCCTAAAAACTCTAAAAAAAATCCCCTATGAAATAACATCCTCCCCTATTTTCCTATTTTATATTTTTTGATGTTAAGTTTGCTTGTTAAGTTAGAACTAATAAATGTTGTGTCATAAGCCCATACCTTGTCATCTTAAAGTGATGTCATTCATGACATCATTGATTACTAGAGATATGTTGATTGATATTTGTACATAATATGTAAAATTATATCGTAAAAATTAATTAAAAGTTTAAATTGTAAAAATTAAAAATTATGTTTTTTTATAAAATTTCAAACGATCAATTTAATTCAATTTAATACTAAAAATAAATTTTTTATGTACAAAAAAATTTAAAAATAGCAAACTCGTAAAATTTTACAAGAAAAACCTTTATTGGGGAAAAATTGACAAATATGAAAGAAAACTCAAAACTTATAAAATAAATTGATTTTTTACAAACTGAATTAATATGGATTAAAAAATAACATTTAAAGAATTTTAAAAATTATGAAATACAAAAAATCCTATTGAAGAAATTTACGAAGTAGAAACTCTGTATTTCGGTAACAAAAAAAATTCTAAAATTAATAAAATAAATTAAAATTTTCAAAACTAATTTAATCAAAGTTAAATGCCAATATTAGATGAATTTTGACGTTTAAAACTCGAGAGGATTCCACCAAAAATTTTAAGAATAAAGAAAAACTTGTGTTTCAATATCAAAAAAATTACGAAATTTTCTTGACACTAAAGTAAAACACATTCAAGACAACGTATTATTCAAAACATTAATTTCTAAAGTTAAGAGAATGAACTTGTAAAATTTTAAAATTAGATCAACAAGAACCAAAAGTAAAATTCACGAACACGATACTTGTAAGGCTACAAAATTCAAAATTAATTCATAAAATTTACAATTTAACACTTCATGGTAGAAAATGCCAATACATATTTTTCCTTGAATATTTATGATTTTTCAGGTTGAGAATTAGCATAAAACCACAACGGTGTCAGTAAAAATATCCAACTACCAATTTCTTGAGTTTTTCAAAAAAATCTTAGAAAATTCTTAAAAATAAAAAATTGACCCTAAGATCATTTGCAGAGGTAATTTCCAAATTTGTCAATAACTTGTTCAAAAACAAAAATTTTCAGTTGCGGATTCATCCTTTATACCTGAAAAATGAATTTTTCCATAATATGCATATACAGTTATTTACATTTGATTGATTAAAATTGCAAAAATGTGAAACCCCTCTGGTGGAAATTGACCTCCATCAGAGTAGCGATTACACTTTCGTTTTTGGATATTTGAGACTTTCGGGGACAGACAGCCCGAACGAAAAGGGTACAGCTATATCTCCTACTTGTAGACCATTGTGATGTTAAGTTTTGGATGGTGTTGGTTTTTGTGTTTATTTTCCTTTTCATCCTCTATTTGCATTATAGATTTTTCCAAGTTAAGTTTGCTCTAGCTCTTTTGTTTTATATTTCTGCAATTTGAGAATCTTTGTTGTTTATTTCTATGTATGGCGCTGAGTAGTTCCTGAAATCCTTTGTTCTAGGAACTTTGTCCTTTGTTTTCTTATGCACGCTGGTTTAGAGTTTGTTGGAATCAAAAAGGGCGTTTACTACTACTCTTTTGTGCCTTTGAATTCTAGGTAAGACTTTGTACCCTATCTTTTAATCTTTTAGATTTCCTCAATTCTTTTGAGTTTCCTTGTGCTTGTTTGGATGCTAGAGGTTTTTATTTTCCTAATTCAGTACTGCAATATACTTGGCTAAGTCTTGGTTTTATGGGGGATATGCAGGTCTATTTGTCTAGTCAAATCTTTTGACTTATTTGTCTAAGTTATGCTGATGTAAAGCAGGAGCTTTCCTAGGCTCCCTATCAAGTCTAGTGCTGATCTATCCTTTGTTGGGTTTATTGAATGAGGGATTGTTGGGTTGCCAATTGGTTTATCAACATTTTGAATTGGTTTAAGTACTATGAGTGGTAATTAGGTCATGCCAGCAACAATAGTAAGGTGGGTGATACGTGGGATATGGTGGGATTGCTAATTGTACATATAATAGGTGAGGTAAGTCCTCTATCATTAAGGTGTTAGGAATAATCTAAGAATGAAAGACATTTTACTGCATTCCATTAGTTTAAGCTAATTATTCACATTTTATATATTCAATGTTTCATTATACCATTGGTATTCTATCTTCGTTTAATTTACATGTTAAAGTAAATGTAAGCAAAGATAACTTATTGACTACTCGTGTTTATATTGTTAAAATATTGCACATATTGGACTTTATGTGCAAGAAAATAGCATTCTAAGGTAAGTAATTTAAATTGATAGTTCGTATTCTATGGGGTTCATGTGAGTAATTAAATCATGTTAAAACTATTATATCGTTCAAATCCAATTAAGGAAATGGCTTGTCTTGGCCATCTAGAGCGGGCCAACTCCTAAGTAAAGACATAAATGCATAGCCAAGAGGTGGTGATAAATTGGATTGGACAAAGTGTAATTAATCTATTAAGAAATCCATTTACATAGATTAATTCCCTTTTGATTTTCATTGTGAAATTACCTAAATCTTGAATAAATAATTGACTCTACATTTATAACTTGTATAAATTGATGTTCCAAAGGCTAAAGCTTCTCGAGGTAGTAAGCTACTAGATTGATTGGTTAGGCATATGACTTATACTCGATGAGAGCTTTATAATAGATATGGAATCATAGCTCTTATAAAGAGTTAAGATTATCCTCTTAAAAAGCATTATACGGGATGGTGAAAATGGATGAGGCCTTGGTCATTTGTATGTCAAATGATAAATTGTTCACATGTGGTGAACAATCATTTTCACATAGAGAGTCTAATCAAACTTTAAAGTAAGGTGATCAAATCAGTAAAACAAACTTTAACCTTAAATTGATCATTGATATTATATGAGGATATCACGCAAATGACAAAGTCATTGGACTAAAAGGCTATTTAGAAAGCTTATGTAATACGATATATAATTGAGAGTGCAGTCTTAGGTCTTTAATTATATGACTTTGGGATTAATAATTATGTGATTAATTATTCAATATAGAATAATTAATACATAGATTATTGGAGCCTAATTATATATGTCCAATTAGTCCCTTCACTAGCTCAACATTATTCCTTAAGGAATAGTTATTGATGGGAATACCCTAGTTGAAAGATTCTTAACATGATAAAGTAGCACACTGGATACACTCATTTTAGGGATATAGGTGTTTTCTTCAATAAATAAATGAAAAATAATTTTTTGATATTATTTATTTAGAATATATATTTAATGTGATTAAATTTTTATTTAAACAAGAATTAATAATTTAAATTAATTATATTTATCTTTTAATAATTATAGGAATTAATTTAAATCAAATAGATATGAGAAAATTAATTATTTATATAATTAAGTTGATATCTATAAAGTCTTATTTAAATATTTATTTATAAATTAAATATAAATAATATTCTAAATAAATTAAGAAAAATATTTTGTTTATTTATTTTAATTTGCAATTAAAATTAATTATTTCACTATATTTAATTTTATTTTTATAATTAGTACATAATTATTCTATTCAAACAAAATTGTTATGATTTTATGTTGAATTAGAATTAGAGTTATGAAAAGTTATCAAGTTAAATAAAATTAACGAATTAATCAAAATTAATTAGTATTTAGATTAAATGGCCTAAACTCTTTGAAATAAATTATCCTAAAATAATGTATAAATACACTAGGGCTTGGCCGAATTTGAGAGCTAATACCCAACTACGGTCGGCGACAACAAGGGTTTAAGGAGTGTGTAAATTAATTATTTTAATTAAAATTAAAATTAGGGCTACCTTGTTATCTAATATAAATAAGAAGCAAATGCTTATGGTTTCAAGTTATCTTTGGTGCCACAGTAAAGGTTTCTAATAACATCATGTGGTTTTAAACCTATTGGCATAGGGTGGTAATTAAAGAGAATTCAGCTATATGAATAAAAAGTTTTTGAGACAAAGAGTGCCCACAAACTCAATCATTTGGGAATTGGAGAATAGTGGAAAATGCTAGTTATTAAAGCTTTCACACAGATTTAGGATGGCATCTACAAATCTATATCTCAAGTAACTTATTATGGTATCTCAAGTAACTTATTATGGTGGTTTATTGTATATGACAAAATGATCTAGTACGATCCAGTTTAAAAATTTTAAAAATTTTGCTGTGCATCTGATCTATTTTTTCCTACATAAAGGTAATGGAGTAATGGTGTTATTGGCTGAGTTTATAATCGAGGTTATTGGGTGGCGTTCATAAGCACCGATGGGTGGCTTGGGACATTTTGTTGGCTAGTTGGTGCCTTTAAAAATAGATAGTTATGCATAGCAGGGTTTGTGACAATAGGTGAGAGTAATCTTAGCAGATTTTGGTAGTACCCTAAAAAAGTTGTGGTTGCCAGTTAACCATAGACATTGGCGTCTGAGGGTATGGGAGTACATACCTATGAGTAGGAGTAGAATATTTTAGAAGAAAGAATGCTAGGATTGTGCTAGATGTTAGGAAAGATAGTGGAAGCTGGATATAGAGTGCTTAGCAGGGGAAGGTGAGGGTCGAATAGATTGTTTATGCATTTGTTTCAAGATTGTTTTTTTGTTCAAGTTCCCATAAATGGCACCAATTGCTGATGTCTTCTTGGATTATCGAAGATGGCAAATGCAAAGCAAGTCTTGTAACATAAGGAAATATTAGAAGGGCGCTGAAGTTAAGACTCCAAAGCATACTCTGATGCTTAAATTAGCTAGATGTTTAAAGGGAAGGAAAGAAGAAGCAAGAAGGCTAAAATGAAGGATCATGGGAAGCCCTCACTTCAGACTTACTTGGTGCTTTTATACCTAATACACATGAGAGACTTGTGCCAGCTACTTCCTTATCCATTATCAAATTGGCATAACTGCCAACCTGCTTATCCCTTACGTATAGTGGCATTATAGGTTAACGTAACATTTCTCAGGAAAATGTACAATGGTCTCTATTAGGTGGTTTAGAACAAATGTCACTGTTTAGGGTAGACTACTCAGTGGTCCTCATCGAATAGTTTTAGATAGGTGCCACTATTTGGAGTAAAGTGCTTAGTGGTCCTTATCGGATGACTAGTCTTATGTGACTAGGCCTTCCAGGCTTGGGTAACTACCTATAACACTTCTCATCCTTCGGCTGTGGCTGCAATAGCTCTATTTCTTCATGTTTTGTTTACCAGTTCCTTTTATCATTGAATGTTCTTGTATCCATGACAATACACCCTCTTTAGGTGATCCTTGACCCTAAGGATCACTCATAGAAACTTAGGCTTAAGCTTAGACTAGACTTCCCAGGTCACATTTTCTGATCCCAAGTTACACTAAACTTGATTATTTATGCTTCAAGTTGAATTCGAATTGAACTTTCGAAATACTAATTAAAAATTTATAAATTTAAGCTCATGAGCTAGTCGAATCAAGAATTTGGATACTTAAATTTGGCTTATTCGAAAGCTTAAGTTGTCTATACTCAAGGTTAAATGAAATTTGAATTTTTATGAACCAAACTTGAAAAATAATCACATATGTCTCATGTACACATAATCTCGAATATCTCACCCTATGCATCCAAGCATAGCATGAGTTACTTATTTACTTCCTTAGCTTTTTTAGAATATTTCTTGCAATTAAAAACTAAAAGACTCTATTCAGTTCATTGAACAAATAATAGAAACCCTGACTAAGCACTAGCTCAATTACCATGATGTTTTGGAAAAAAAATTTTGAGGTTAAAGTTTAAAAGGTCTTAGATGCGTAATGTTCTCCTTAATTGAGTTGATTAAATATTGGTTAGGGGTTATGGGAAAATTAGGAATTAAAAAAATAAAAGGTAAGTAAAAATAAAAAATAAAAACAAATAAGAGAAAATGCAAGAAAATTGATCCCACTAAGATCAATATCAATTATTATTATTATTAAATTTTCTAAACATAAATCTACAACAAAATAAGAAAGATAATGCAAATATTTGGTTTAGTAAAAAATTAATTATTGATCGAGCTATAAACACTAGCTTCCTTTTGATCATAAAGCAAAATTGATCTTCCACCCAGTGCTTGAGTTGGTCTTGAGTTTTCCTTGAACTCCTATTAAAACATAATAATAATAATAATAATAATAATAATTGTAGCAACCTAATTCCTAGTTTTGTTTGAATCATGTTCTATTGAACATCCTAGTTGGGCACTGAAGAAAGCTCTAAGCCAAATCTTCAGTCCAATAGTTTACATGAGATTTTTTAATTTTGACTTGATACTTTTTCTCGGTTTGATTTCCTTAACCAAGTTCATAGTCATGACCAATTTATTTATTGATGTTAAAATTAATTTCAATATCATTAGGTAATATTTTAAATTAGATTTTAATTGGCATTTAATTGAACTTTTGATTTTGCTTAAGGATTTACTAGGCTTGAATTTATTAAACCAATCTTATGGGTCACAAGCCTAAGGCCAAGTTGAAACCCAAGACCATATTAGACTATACAACCCAAATTAGGCCTCAAAGCCTAAGGTTCACGCCAGCCAATACCCCTCACTTGGCAATGCCAGCATGCCCAATCTACTAGTTGCCCTTACACATGCTTACTTGCACCCTTCCTATATAGGCTCCCACCTAGCCAACCTTAGCCTGCAACCATTACCTATTCAATTGCACTCCACTGCCCCAGCCACCCCTAAAGACCTTGTCTAAAACCCAAACAAAACTTCACCAAAACAAGTTTAAACCCCTTATTTTCGGAGCCCAAAAAAGAGCCAGAGCTTTTGGTTGGTCCTTTGGCTCGACCGCTCTACCCATACGAATCTTTTATCTTGATTTATTACCGCCCTCACACCTACAATCATATATGGCCTAACCAATCCCACAAGCACACATACACTACCAACAGACACCAACAACACTCAAAAAAGGATTGGAAAAATATAGACTTTAAGATTTTAGGTTTTTGCATTTACAGAAGTTACGCTATCATTCTAGAATCTGAACAACATAAATTGTGAAAAAGGCAAAGAAAGCATGTGGTTGATTTTTAGGATTTATCTAATAATGGATTAAGGAGCTCAAGTTCATGTCAAATCTTTGGTCTTAGATTTAGGTGTTTTGGCATGGATTTCGGATAAACTAATCTCGATTTGAAAAAAAAGAGGCAAAGTTACAGAGAAGATTAAGTTGGAGGCCAATCAACCATCAACGTGGCAATCCAAAGTTTAGTATGGATTTAGAGAGAGAAAAGAGAAAATTATAAAAAAAGACAACAATAAAAAAGACAACATAAAAACAAAGGTTTTAGGGGCTGAATTTTAGGTATATTAGGTTTGAATTAATCTTAGTTTTGATATAACTAAAATTTAAGCTTAATTAATTTGTGTTTAAATATTTTCAAGTTAGTATTTTTTCCATGAAATATTTTGTAAATACTTTGAAAAACACTAGAATGTGTTTTAACTCCTTTAAGTACTCAAAAATATGTTTTTAATACATAAATTTATATAAAGCATTTTTAGATAAGTTGTACATGTTTTACAGCTATGAATATATTGATACAATATGTGTATGTATCAATATAATATTTGGCAGTAGCTCAGTTTTTAATGAAAGCTTTAGTTGTTTTGGTACAAAGCCATTTGTATCAATATAGCTTGGTGAGTATCGATATACTCCTTGCTCATATCGATGCAGTAAGCTCCTACAGTTATATTTTGGGGGTTTGCATAGCAATATATCGATATACCAACTTATGTATTGATACAATTTAGCGAGAAGTAACAAAAATCTTTTAGATGAAGCTTCCAATAGCTCTAAACCTTCATCAATTATCCCTATCAGCTATAATCATGATCAAAGTTATAAATAAGGCTTTCCAACACCTCCAATAAAAATAAGAAAAAGGGAAAAAGCTTAGAGTCAAATTTTTCATTAATTCCATCATTTTCTAGAGTAGTTCATAATTTTATAGGATTAATTCTTCCTATCTTTATGTTATTCATTTTGTATCTTTAGATACACATTTTTTTAGCCAACATTCTTGTAAACACCTAGTCTTTAAATGTTTTATTTGTTTAGACCCAAGTTCTTATAAAAAAGGGAGATTCCTACTTAACCATTAAAAAGTAGAGAAAAGTTTTATCTTAGCCACAAAAGATAGAAGGTAGAGATTACTATTGTATCCTAAAAAATAGGGAATGGAAAGGTTATACCTTGTCCTTGAAAGATAGACAATTCAAGTTAGTGAAGTAGGAAAATCTGATGCAAGTAAGGCTAAGTTAGAGTATATAGGTAACTAAGGTCGAACATTTCTAAATACTTAAGTTTGCTTCTCTTTCCCTAGCTTTTTAATTGCCTTTTTATTATTCACTAACTTGCACTCCAAAGATCATTGTTTAGATTTTTTCAATTTTATCGAAGTTTTAATTTATAAAAAGTTTTTGAGAAATTAATTCACTCTCTTTGGATTTCATTCACCATTTAAAGGTCTGACACTGAGAAAAGGTGCCAAAACAGTAGTGATTAAACAAGCAATTTAGGTTCATTAACTTGTGGTTCGATCAGATCTGTGCACCTGATCGATATAAAGGGGAAAAGAAAGAAAAGGAAAAAGAAGAAGAAGAAAATGAATCAAAGAAAAAGAAAGCAATAACAAAAAGGGAATGAGAAGAGGAAGAAAAGAAAAAAGAAATGAAAGAAAGAAGAAAAAAAGGAAAGCAAAAAAATGAAGGAAAAGAATAAGAAAGCAAAGAAAAATAAAATAAATTTTTTTTTTCAAGAGGTCGACTTCTGGGACTTGTTTAATATCTCAGTTTTTAAGCTCCTACTATTTTTCAAGTATGATTTTTTTTTTTTTACATTTTTATCATTGGCACATACGTTTTATTTTTTTATTTTTTAAAAATTCATAAAAATAAATAGTTACAAGTCTTAAATAATAAAATATGTCTTTAAATTATTTTCGATAAAGGAAATCTTCTAAAAACAAGTTATGTCTTGGGAAGTATCAATTATCCTTCAATATAATTTGAGTAAAAATAGTTATAAAAAATTATCAAAAGATTTGGAGTGGTTCAGGAATTATTTTTACTTAGATAATTTCCTCTATTTTGATGGTAATTATAAAAGACATTATTGTCATTTTATTTTTAATAAAGGGTAGTACTTTTTCAACTGAAATATATCTTTAAATTATTACTAAATTTTCTAAAAACATTTTTTGGGACAACTAGAGTATTAGCTGTTACTCAAAATAACTAGAATAAAAATAGTTATCGAAGCATTATCAAAAGTATCATGAATTATTTTTACATAGATAATTTCTTTTAACTTAGAGGTAATTAAAAAAGAGATTTTAATTTGTTTTTATAGTAATAAAAAGTGCTCCAAATAAATGTGAACCTTTGATAATGAAATTCTAAAGGTTTCATAGGTAGTGATCGTGATGGAACATGAGGTGAGAGAAATTTGCTAAAAGTTACCAAAATTATTGCTGGTTTTTAACATGGTTTTTCAATATACGAATTCACATTTATTTTTTTCAAATAAAATTGCCTTAAGGAATAGGATCTCTTGATGACAGGTTCAAAGGGACTCATAAGTAGTGATCTTAGTGAAATCTAGAGGTGAAGAAAATCCACTAAAAGTTACTAAAGGTATTGGGGTATTTAGTAAGAATTTTTTATACAAGGATTTACACTTAAAATAAAACAAAAAAAAAAACTTAGATTTTTGTTGACTAATAAATTGGAGTAAGGGAACTATTTTAAGATACCTAAACTAAAATCACTTTTTCAATCTAAAAAATAATATGTAATTAATGGATACATTTTATTAAACAAGCATTTTGAGGATCCTAATCTATCCATATACGTAAATGCATTCTTGAATCCGGTTTTGGTTTTCTTAGACCAAAAACCATCCTCTTAGAAGATAAGTTTCTTAGGTTGGCTAATTACACCTAAACAAAAAAATAGATTGTTGGTGACTCCTCTATTTTGACACCATGTTATCCCAAGTCATCTGGCAATCACGAAAGGTGGTCACAAGACCATTATGATAATGATGATGATGATAAAAATAAAAATGTAAATATTGTAAATGTAAGTGTAAACATGTAAAATTTGCTCGAGATTCCTAACTTAAAACCAATTTGTTTATCTTGCATTTTCAAAGGTCTTTCCTATGAAAAAAAAAGTTGTTTCGTACTTACATACATGTATATAGTGAGAGTTAGCCAAAAATTTTTGAATGCCAAACATAAAAATAAAAAAAAAAAAACTACTTTTTTTTTAAATTAATATATTAAGCTTAACCAAAGATAAATGTATAATACATTAAAAAAATTAAAACTTTTTGGGACCAAGATTAATAATTATATTTGTTTATAAATTTTAATGCATAAATATATAAAGATATATATTAAGAGGATTTCCAAAATTTTTAGAGCCCTAAACACCAAGGATGCCCTGGTGTGTATATATATATATATATATTATCACAAAATTTAGAGGAAGTGAGATGATTAATAATTTGTCTCCGAAAAATTTAAAAAAAAAATATCTTAAAAATTTTGGAAACAAAAAATCATCTCTAACAATCATATTTTAAAATTATATTTGAAAAATTTTGGGATGACATTCTTCCCCATACTATTACATTCAACGCACATAAGACTTTGTTTTTATCGTCCCTCAACCTATCCAAAAAATCTCGTATTTTGTGTGTGCATATATATATATATATATATATATCCTTCAATTGAAAATTTTCCTCCGACCCATTACCTTAAGCTTGCCAAACCAATGGCTATTTGATAAATTAATTAATGGGAAAAGATCAACGCAAAAAAAAAAAAAAAAAAGAGCATATATTTCTATTCTGGATTAATGGAAAATAGTACTCCACCTCAGCAAGGGCATCTTTCGAGGTTTGAACTTGCTCGGTTGAAACTGTCTTCACCTGTACAATTAGAATTAGACACAATAATAAGAAGTTAACAAATATAAAGGCAAGCCAATTATTATTGATGAACAAATAAAGAAGAGATGAGTAAAGTTTAAAAAAAAACAAAAAAAGGAAAATGAACCTCCTGGAAGACAGTCCAAACAACACCCTCAGTGCATGGAGTTGTAAGTGAGCCAGTGTACCGATAATAATTTCCGCCTACAAATCCAATATCTATTGGATTTACATTTCCCAGCTCTTTATCTCCCCCTCCCACACTTTTTATGGACGACAGTAACTGGCATGATATTAATACCCCAAAACAAACAAAATTATCATCAGCAATACCCAACATTACTCGCTGGAACTGTATATACGCATGTATGTATTGTTAAAGGGCAAATATGACACCATATTATTGGTGGGTATTGAAATTTATTAATATAATTTATTCTTTATTGATATTTTATATTATATATTTGAATTAAGTGTAAATTTACCATTATTATTTTACCTAATATTAAATTTTGTCAGTATATACTTTTGTTTGATTGAATTTGTCACTAAATTTTATTTTTAATTAAATTTTATTACTCAACTTTGATGTTGCATGATTTGATAACACAAATTTAATAAAAAAATATTAATTCAAATATTTCATTTTCATAATTAGGGTCTAATAAATTAATTAATAAAGGATGATAAAGAAATTAAGTTTTAGTTTTCATAAAATAAAAACTCTATAAATTTTATTTTTTTAATAAAGTAACTTTGCGTTTAAATCTTTCTAAATGAAAGTTGAATGAAATAATTTAATCAAAAATTAAAGTTTAGTGACAAATTCAATAAAAAAATAGTATTATGGCAAATTTGCCTTAATCTCAATGGTGTAATAACAAATATGTTCAATCATAAATTACAGTAACAAATACTTATAATATAGTGATAAATTTATCCGTTAACCCATATATATATATATATTTAGAGTATGATAACCATTATATGTAAAAAATAAATATCAAACATGAATATTAAAAACATGACAAATCCATATTTCATAAATTGTGTACTACTACTCACATCCATGCAACATCCTAGTCACTAAATAGTTGCAGACGATAAAATCACATTCAACGATGCCAGAGAGATATTCTCGGAAGACCACTGAACTGATATTTGATGTTCCATTTGACATAAGTACATGTATGCAGCTGGTATTTGGAATGCTATACAGTCCATATATGCATGTGTGGATGTATCCAGTTGGCAAACTGGAATGAAATCAGAGCTAGGAAACTTAATTAAACTTATCAGAGCTAGGAAACTTAATTAAACTTACTCCTGAGATGTAAACAGAACTTTTATTTAAAAAAAAAAAAAAGAATCTTGGCATACATTGGAAAAGAAAGGGTCAGCTTGGCCAATTTGAAAGACCATTGAGACAACGGCAATCTGATTTTGATCATTTTGATGAACTATGTCAATCTCCAAATCCTGCCTGTATGTAAGCCAAAAAAGACAATTGACCGGTACAATCATTATTCTGAATTGAACACTGAAAATTAAAAAAAAATTACGAATTAATTAAGCTCAAACCATTTTTTTTTTAAGTCAAGTCTAGGATGTATATGTATTATATTATTTAAATATACCTAGTTCCGCTGAATATCTTCTCCGAGGGAGAATGCCAAGACATTGAACTACTTTATAATCAGTCCCGTTTAAGTTAATTTTTCCAGCATCTCCATTCCACAATACCTGTATTAAATATATATAAGCATTCGTTATTTAGGCTGTTTTTGATTTATGCTTTTTCGCTGGTTTACACTGTATAGTAGTAACCAGTAGCAAATTAATTAATTTACCGCAATGTCATGTCCCTTATTCTTCAAAACAGCGGAACGTGATGCATAGCTATGTTGCAAATCACCCAAAGTAGGGGAAACCTGGGTGCCTCCGACAGGGATATCTATTGGGGACTGCGATTTCCCAGTGCCGCATGTTCGCCACTCCTCTTTGAGTGAACCCCAACTCGATGGCCCCTTTCCTGATCCTTCGTCGTAATTAAATTCATCCCCTGTGCACGCACTCATTACGTCCTCCAAATTAGACATTATAACTAAGAGCCATTAGCCAACAAATTATGCGATTTATTGATAAAATGCTGATCAAAACAAAATATGTAAGAATAAATAGACAGAACATATGTATATTTATATGTATATGTCTATATATATGTGTATACCTTCTTCAGATTGAGAAGGAATGAAATGGGGTTGAAGGGAGGTGGAGATGGGAACGAGACAAGCAAAAAAGAGAAAGGTAAAGGCCTTTTTCCAGTAGAAGTTAAAGTACTTCATGGTAATTGCTTTGATTTGCTTTGCTTTGTGTTTGTCTTTTGGAGTAGTCGCTCTTGGCGTTGGGTATTTTAGGCTTTACATTCTGAGGAAAGCAAGCGAATATTAATGAGTTTATTATCCCCCTAATGCCAAGCTAAGATTACATGGACGTGATCTTTAAACCAAAAAAAGGAAAAAAAATAAAAGCAGATTTTGTTTCCAGTTCTACCAAAAAACCAGAAATGAAAATTATATACTCTGGCGAATTTTGTTGGCTAAAAATTATATCTCGTGTATTTCAAATCTCATATAAATATATAAAGTCAAAAATATAAAAGTCAAAAGCCTGTGTAATTATTCAAGACAGTCTATATTATCATATGGACCACCATAAAAAGTTGTGTACTATATTTAATTATTTTGATTTAATTAATTTAATATTATAATATTTCATATAATTAATTATAATTATTTTCTTTTACACTTTAATTGACTTCCATTTTATAAATATTAAATTAAATTTATTTACTAGACTATAATGAATAGGAGTGTTTACACATGTTTAAAAAATAGTTTTATAATCTAATTAATTTTATAAAACTTATTTGGAGCCATTTAAATTCAATTTTAAACAAAAATCAAGTTTAAATAGTAACAGTGAGAATAATTCCAATAATTTAAGATGTAATAATCTCATATCTCACACAAATATATAAACGTCAATCTTTTGCAAAAGAAAAAGGTAATTATTCAATGTAAATAGCTTGTATCATTGATATGTAAACAATCATAAAAAGTCATCATATGTATAAAAATTTAATTATTTTAACTTTATTAAATTTAATATTAAAATATTTTTATATAATTAATTATATTTATTTCTTTTTTACTTTTAATTAACTTACCTTATATATATATGTAAATTAATAAAATTTTAATTTTTTTTCATATGTTATAAAAAATGTTAAATTAAATTTATTTAATAGACTACTATAAACAGTGTTTTTGCACATGCTTTGAATTTGACTGTTATTATGGAGAAAAAAATTAGTTTAGGTATGGAAAATAGAGAGAATATTGGATAATAATTAGCATATGACAAAAATGACATAATATTTTAACTGAAATTTTATTTGCAAATGTTTGAATTTGATTTATCCTCCACTATTAATAAAAAAGACAAAACCTTTGGTTAAAAATCCAAAATCTTTGGTGGAAAAAAAAACAATTATTTTTAGTAAAAAGTTTAACTTTTCTGACATGGATAATGTTTTAAACATTGTCATCCTTATAGATATCTTTGATTTGGTGTACATATATATATATATATATATATATAGTAATTTTCTGGTAAAATTAATTACAATTATTTATTTCTAAATAATCACTATTTTTGCCATTAATAAATAATTTTACTACTCAAATTACCTTAAATCACACGCAATTAAATTTAGTTTTTTATTAGATTAATTGGACAATTAATTTTTTCTCTTCTTTTTTTTTTTAAAAAGGAAAGAATTATTTTACGCTCCGAGTTTTCAATTGCAAATTGAATTTTACTTTACGCTTTGTAATAATATATGTATCCATCACATCATAAATGTTAGCATTTATTTAGATGAATTTTTTTAAAAAAAAATTAGGTCAAATATATGTCTTTACAGTCTAACTTAAATATAATTAAATAATGAAATTTATTGGAAATTCAATTTTCACCCAAATTTAAATATAAATAAGGGATTTAACATATTATATCTAATACAAATAATTTTAAAAAATCAATTTCTTTATGAAAAGGCAATTATTTTTTGCGTATATTTTAGCCCTTTAATGATGATTAATGATGATGATGGCAAGGATAGAGATGGTATATATTTTAGCCCTTTGACACGGTGAGCATTACATATCCTATTATTAAAAAACAATTATTAGCATAATTATGTCTATTCTTAACTTTTTTTTCTTTTTACTTTAACACTAATTGCTTTATAAATCAAGCAAAGCCAACGGAATTAGAATTTAAATAAAGTTTAATTTATATATATAAAAACAGAGAAGAGAAGTTTGGCATTTCAAAAGATTGAGTATATATGATACAAGAATATTCCTTTTAAAAAATAATATTAGATAAAAATTTAAATTTAGAATTTTGAGTTAGAACATCACATAATTTTATATTTTTATATATTTAAGCTTATTACATTACATTGTTGGTGATAACTTTTAAAATATTTACTATAATGTCTCTAGATAGTAATATAAAGACATATGATCTTCAACATAAATATTACTAGCTAGTCTTAACCTTGGCTCTGATGCAATTTTATATTTATTTTCTTATATAAATTTGTTTCGTGGTCTTGCTTATATTGTTTTGCGAGCTTTTGAGGTTTTAATTTTATAATTTTATTTGTATAGGTTTTGTTTTTAGAATAACAGCTTATCAATATATTTTGTTTTTTTCATTCAATTCCTTTATCTCTTTCGTATTTGATGAGACTTCATGATTTTATTTTATTTTGGGAATGAATTGATAAAAGCTATATTACCAAAATTGGGTAAGTATTAGAAAGATAAGTATTTTTTAACACAATGAATTTTTAAAATGTATTTTATATATTTGAAGAATCATACCTCATACTTAAGTCCAAATATGTTTTAGATACAAGTTTTGAACACGAATAGTTTGCATTGTTGATAAATTAAAAACATATATTCTAATAAATTTATTAAAATAGGAATATAATTTTGTGCATTGGACATGTTTAAAACTAGTAATATGTAAAACGGCCACTTAATCAGCTAATTATATATATATATATATATATTATCATGGTAGCGTATTTTGTTGCGAATACAATTATGTATGTTGCCGATTGTTATGGAACACATAGCAATTGTCATCGATGTGATCTTTTTTCAAATAATATATTTATAAATTTTTATGTCATATTTTATTATTCCAATGTTCATAATAGTTTTTATGAGTTTTATTTAATTTATAAAAAGTAATAACCCTAATTTTATAAACAAAATTTCTTCAATAAGCAATATGGATGATACCGATCAAACATTATCAACATAAATCACATAAATAAAATCATAGGCAATAACAGCCACAAGTTTAGTAAGTAACATCTAAACAAAAAGCAAAATAAAAACTTGACTATCAAATTTTAAAAAAAAAAAAAAACTAATTGAACATAAATTTGAAAAAACAAATATAAAAATCCATTTTTCTATAGAAAGTTAATTGAACAAAAATTTAATACATATATATAGTCCATCTTCTTTTAATTTATCACCAAATTGAATGACATGGAGGACCAAAAATACCTCCAATTTCATCACGTCCTTGATTTTGATAACCTTACTATCCATGTGAAGAAATGAAAGCAGAATTCATGGTTATTGTATCTCGTGAAAATGATAGACCTGATATTGTTTGCAAAATGTGGAGGAATGAAACTATAAAGGAATGAAACCATAAAGTGTGTTATTGGTGGGAAGTGTTAGATGTGATAAATGGTTAACATAAGATCTATAACTAAAACTTTGTCTAATGTAAGGTGGATATAATGCCTCTGGTTGGTAAGAATGATAAGTTTGAGATGATGACTCATTGGTTTTGTTCTTATTAAAACTTATAGTTAAATTACGTGTTGATGAACCTTTAAATAAATCATGAAAGTGTGTTTTTTTTTTTTTCAATCTCCTTTGAGTTCTACCATCGCTACCTTTTTTATTTTATATACAAGTAGATGCATTTCTTGGGTCAACATCATTAGGAAATTCACTTATACCTAAATCTCCATGAGAAGGACTAGATATCCTTGTTCATATTCAATTTGATATGCACCTTCATTATTGCCAATAGAATTGTCAACATCATTGTCACCATATTATGTAAAGGAATGAGCACTTTCTTTATCAGATGAATTAACTAGGTGAAATATTATTCATAATATCTTAAGTTTCTTTACACTACAAAAAAAAAAAAAGGTTTTAGCCATGAAAAATAGCGATGACATACTATTCATTGCTAATTAGTGATGAAAAAAGCAACGAAAAATAATTTTTGCAAGTTCATCGCAAAATTCATTGCAAAATACAAATGGTACTTTTGCGACAAGTAATTTGTCACAAATATCGTTGCTAAAATTAGCACAAAATGGCACCAAATTCTGTGACTAATGATTCGTCGCAAAATTTCTCACTAAACTTGTCATGAAAATTTTGTCGTTGCTAAATATCATGACTAATTTAGCGACGAATAATGTTCATAGCAAAATTCATCGCTAAGTTATGAATGCAAAAATTCATCATTAATGTTGTCATTAATTTATGACAAGCAGCATTCATCACTAAATTAGCGACATCTTTTCTCATTATATTTGGCCATAGAGTATTTGTTGCTAATTTTGTGGCAAAGTTTGTCGCAACATTATAATTGATATGCATTCGTCGCTAAATTTTATCACAAAAGTTTATGATAGTTTTTTGTCATTAATATCATCGCAATTTAACATATGTGTATTTGTTGCTAAATTTTGTCGCTAATGTCCACCGACAATTTTTGTTGCTGATTTCGTCGCTACTATTGTCACAGCATCTTATGCATGAGTATTTGTCGCTAAATTTTGTCGCTAAAGTGTACTTAGACTTTTATTGCTGATTTCGTCGCTAATATTATCATGAATATTTTATTAATGAACAATTGTTGCTAAATTTATCATTAAACTTTGGTGTGTTCATCACTAAAGTCCACCGATAGTTTTTGTCGTTGATTCCATCGTTATTATTGTCGCAGCATTATTATGCAAGAAATTCGTCACTAAAGTTTGTCGCTAAAATCTACTAATTATTTTTTGTCACTAATTCCATCGCTAATGTTGTTAGAAATGTATCAGTAATGGACATTTGTCTCTAAAATCATCTCAAATTTGTAGTACACTTTTTTCATCGCTAATTTCTTGGCAGATCCAAATATATTTATTTTTCACATTTCCTCTTTTCTTTACTTCTTTTTTTGTGCTCTTCTTTTTTCCCTCTTCTTTTTTGGTTTTATATGGTAATCATAGCCATAGTGAAGTTTTCGAAGGATATGAACGGTAGTATTAGAGCTATCAACGAATCTTTCTAAAAAGTGTACAACGGCTGTTGCTACTTTTGGTGGAAGTTATAATTCAAAATTTTTTATATAATCAAGTCTTTTTTTAATAAAATTATTTGGTTAATTTCTTGGATTCTTAGTTGATGATAAGATGTGCCTATTATTTGTTGTTTATTTGACCTAAATCTATTGTTCGTAGGTCTTTGATGATCGTACTCTCAGGAAAGCATTTTTTGGATTTGGTGATGTAACTGAAGGTGAGTTGAATTGGTAATGCTAATGACATTATTAAGTTTCTGATATTGTTATTAAGTTAACTATCTTAGTCAAGTATATTAAATAGTAGCTTGCATTTCTTGTCATATAGATGAACGTTTTTCTTTTTTTTTTGGTTTGACACATTGCCATGAGTTACTAGCAATAGCACGAGAAAGAATGATTAGCATTGTTAATGTGTTCTTATAGGTGTTTTCTTCATTTATTGGGTGTTTTGGATATCGAATACATTTGGCATGTCTGGACTTGAATCTATACGTGATAAGTAATTTATCTTGCAGATTATTACAGAGTATCCCTCTTTTTTTCTTGGAGTTTTCTCATAGAAGAAGTCCAAGTTATCTCAATCAAGAATCCAAGAAGAAAGGTTAATTTTGTGCATAAAAATTATTCCAAGAATAAAGTTTAATTTTTTGCAAAGTATTTATTTTTTGGTTAATTTCATGCAAAGTATTTAAAAAAAAAAAAAACATGTATTTAACTTCTATTCTTTGGGATCAATATTTTTTCCTTTATTTTAAGAAGATATCAATCTCTACATTTGCGATCAACTTTTTTTTACTTTATTTTTATTTTATAAAAATATCTTATGATTTTGAAAAGTGTAAAACATTTTACAAATAACTGAGTTAAGTTTTCCTATAAATGTTTGCTTATCTACTGCTAATATTTTGTTCATTTCGCAAGTGATCATTGAAAGTTATGAGAATGTCTTGTATGTTCTGATGATCTGACCAAATGAAATTAATGTTGTTAAGGCCTGCTAGCATATAATATATATATATATATATCCTATCTTCAGATTTTAAATGTAAAATCAACTATAATTTAATCTTATATATTTGATGAAGCTGTTAACTATTAAGCAAAGTTAAACGAGCTTGGAAATTCTTTTAAGTAAAATGATTATGGTAGGCATTTATTTTCCATAAATAGATGTTTATCTCAACATTTTAAAATCTATATATACAGCTCCTTCATTGTTCATTTGACCTTTCTTCATTATTTTATATTTATTATGATAATTGGACAGTTTGTTCTTTCCTGAAAACTTATTATATTAGACTTATTTAATAAATTTCTAAAAACTTATTTGAATGACTTGATATCTATAATGTATTATATCAGGTTCTTTTTTTTCCACCTCTTACTCATCAATTGAGTGATGGGCACAATGATAAGTTGTACAATGATGATGACATTAGTGATGATGATGATGATGTAATCAATCGTTTTATTGACTAAATAGCGTAATTGTTAGTAGATGTTTTATTCAGTATTTTGGATGTTTTATTCAATAGTTTGGATGTTTATTCAATATTTTAGATGTTTTAATTAAATGTATTTTATTTTTTAATATTATTATAATATTTTGATATTATTAAGTGCTTAATCAATGTTAAATATAAATTTTACAAATTAATTTTCTTTTTAATTAGATTTTCATTTTGAAAAATGAAAGAAATAATTTTATTATATGTTCATGAATTAATATAAACTTGTTGCAAAATTCATCCTTGAACAGTGTTTGTTGCAAAATTTATCGCTAAAGATATCACAAATGTATTCATCAATTAATAAAAATTCGTGGCTAAATTCGTCCCTAAAAAATGGTCGTCCCAAAATTTGTCGCTAATTTTTCATCATAAATTCATCGCTAATGTTGTTTCTAATTAGCCATCAATATTTTTGCCACTAAGCAGCAACAATTTTTACTATGAATAAATTCATCTCTGATTTGCAATGAAAACTAATTATTAATGAAATTTGCAGCAAAATTTTTTATCGCTAATTTGCGATGATTTTTTCCACAAAACTATTCGTCGCAAATTAGTGACGAATTTAGCGGTAAAAATATTTGTCGCAAATTAGCGACAAAATTTCATATTTCTCGTCGCTAAATTTTGCAACGTCGATTTGGCCACAAAATTTTTTTCATCATAAATTTCATCGCAAATCATTTTAGCCATAAATTTTATCAGTTTTTTTATTACAAAATTCGCGACTAAAATGTTTTTTTTTATAGTGTTAATAAGATTTTCATAATCACTTTCATTGAGAATATTATTAGTAAATGTGTCCTAAAGCCAATCATATTGGTCATAGGGGCATATAATCAATAATGCAAGCCTATCACTATTCCTTAATATTACAATCAAACATGTAACAACTAAGTTTATGGCCAAACTATGAGCTATCATCTTTAATTTTTTTTTTTTTTGTTTCTTGTTGGTTTTTATTTAAAGTTTCATAAAAAACTAACCTTCTATTAAAAAAAAAAAAAAAAAACTTGCTTTCGTACATATTAAACTAAGCTTGATTTTTTTTATATGATTTTATTTGTTCCAACCATTTTTAGTTACCCTATATTTTTCATTTTTCATGTTAAAAAAGTTGTATTCATTTCATGCAATCTTTATATCCTATGTCCACAAGTTCTATGTTCCATGTAATTCTAACGAAAATATTATGTTGATAAGACATGCATGGTTGTGTATTCATACAAATTAAAATTGGTAAAATGTTTTTCCTTTTTTTGTATGAATAAAGGTCATGCATGATGTTATTATTACTTATTTAAAGAAACAATATTTGTTGGTGTGATTTTAAGTTTGATCGAACTCTTTGCAATTTTCCTAAAATGTTTTCATGCATAGTAGGGAACATTTAGCAATTTCCATGCATTTTAGGATCATTAGGTTATTTTATATAGTCTAGGACCATTTCATAACTTTTTTGCATTGTAGAGCCATTTAGGTTGTTTTCCATAATCTAGGGTCACATTAGCATTTTCATGCATTTTTGGGCTATTTAGATTATCTTACATAATCTAAAGTCATTTCAGAAATTTTCATCACCATGTGGTCATTAAAGTTGTTTTAGTAAGTTTCATGAGAAATTTAGATTCTAGGGTCATGTGGAACTTTCATGCCAATACACGTCCATTAAGATTATTTAGGTAATACTACATTATACTGAGTCGCTAGGGTCATGTGGAAACTTTCATTTTAATACATTTTTATTAGGGTTCATTAAGTGGTATTATATTTGTACTGAGCCTCTAAAGACATGTGAGAACTTTTATGTCGATATATGCTCCTTAAGGCTATTTAGTTTATATTACACGATACAATGTCTCTAAGGCCATGCGAAAACTTTTATATAAATATTTGTCAATTAGGGTCATTTAGGTAATATTATATGTCAAAAACAAATATATATGTTTTTCAATAATCCGAGGCAATGTCCTCGATATAAAATGCTTCGTAGATTTCTTCCAACATATGGGAGGGATTTTATGGATTATTTTAATAATGAAATATCTTTTTAAGAAAAAGTAAATCAAAATTTTTCAAATCTTATGTAATAAAGCTGTCACATTCTACTGGGTCTAGCGAGATATGGAAGACATTTTGCTTTCAAAAACAATGAAAATTTGATTTATTTTTAATTGAAATAATAATAGTAGTAGTAAGTGTTTCTGAGGTTAAAAGGATTATAATTAAATACCAAAAATTAAAAGTAATTGAAATTGAGATTTAGGTTAACACAAACTAATGATACTAATTTATGAATGTCGTGGAGGGGACATGCCTCACTTTGCGTGTAACCGATGTGATCTCTAGTTCATACAGAAACCTTGAAGTTTGTTTTCGAGAGTTTCGTAACTCTTAAAAGATGAACTCTAATAGGTGACTAATCTCACCTAGCTAAAATAGATTGCTACAACTCCGGGTGATCGTAACCCTTAAAGGTTTCATAACCCATAAAAGATTGATCGAATTAAACCCCATTTTTAATTTTCTTACATTTTTTTCTTTGCAGTGCCTTAGCTTCAACCTTAAATTATAATGGATATAAACTAATTTTTAAAGCTTTTTGTGCTTTAGACTATTTCTTTTCTTAGTGTGAATTAAGCTAAATGTGCTCCAATTACACCATAATTTGAATGCGAAATTGTTTCTCAAAAACCAATATTTGAGTACTTGATCTTTTGCTTAAATTTGCATTGCTTATTTAAAAGTTAATTATGTTGATGTGAATTATGATTATATCTAGAAGCTTAGAATTTGTTTGATTTTTTCATGAGGCAAAATCCTAAAGAAAACTAAGTTGAGAAATGATTTTAGCCATCTTCGACTTGTTTGAGCCTTTCTAGCCTATACATGTATGTTATCCTTAGTCTACGCCTTTGTGCCTAATTAATATACCTTTTTTTAGTGCCACATCTTTTAACTTAGTCAAATAAGAAAATCCATGACTAACTTTTATTACATAGATATCTGCATGAAATTGTTATAGGAAATATTTACAAATTATGTCTAATTTGGGTGGAACGGTGATGTTCAATGAAATGTAAATGTTAAAAAAAATTAAAAATAAAAGAGAATAAATAAGGAAAAAAAATAGATATGTAAACAAGTAAAGTGGTGGAGAAAAGGAAGGTGCAAGAAAAAGGGTTATATGACTAGAGTTAAGATTATTTGAAGATCTTGAAGAATAAAAAGTGTCTATGAGTGGCTTAAACTGAAATATCATATATCCTACCTTTATCCTAACCCATCATTACAATCTTAATAAAATCCTATGTGATTTAATGAAATGCCAGTCTACATTAGTAAAGATATAGACAAAAGCAAATATAGAAAATTTGGTACTAATCCACATTTTTCCATGTGAATAAATTTATTCTAATTACATGCAATGATTTGCAGAGAAATTACATACACGCACTTGAAATCTTTTCAAGCATGAGAAATACGATTGAAATTGGATGATATATGTTTTCTACCTTAAGTTGAGGTTTTTACATAAGTTTTGATGACATTAAAGGGAATCAATGGTTAAGTGCATTCATTTATTTTGTTTAGCCTTGTTTCATTTTGTTTTGTTGTGCCCAAGAACTAGCAAAATCTTAGATTTGGTGGTGTAAAATTTTACGCAATAGCATTATTTAGCCACACTTTGTGAATTAAAGTTAGCCACTTTCTTAAGGTTTTAATTCAAATTTATTATTTTATAGCTGTTTTTAAATTATTTTATTTATTTCCTTCATTATTAAAATAGATAATAACATAGTTTTTTTTTTTTTTTTAGGAGCATAGAGAGAATGAGCTTTAAAGCTCGAGAAGGCAAAGAAAGAAAAGTAACACTATAACAACCAGGAGGGTTGCCACCTCAATCAGCCTTTGCCGGAAAAAACAAAGAATGTCTAGCATTGCGGCTCTAGGTTCTGGCGCTGGTGTCGGCCCTTACATAAGCAAATGTCAACTTGTTTCCTTTCTCATGGGTGAAGATTCTCCTTTTAGACTTTCAAGTGTTTATAAATAGGATTTTTTTAGGTTTGAAATTAGGACTTCTAGATATTTAAAAGCTTAGTTTATTTGAGAGAAAAGGAGCCATCAAAACCTACAAAAAGCTAAGAGAAAAATCATGGAGAATTGATCACTTGACATCTCTAGTTTTCTCTTTTCTCTTTTCTTTTTTTTCTTGTATTATTATTGATGGTAAAACTTTCTTGTCTTTATGCCTTTTATAGTTATCATGAACTAAATTACTTAGGATTGCACTAAAATTCAACATTTAATTTGAATTATTTGCCTCCCTCTTAATTTTAATGTTATTTGAGTTGTTTACTCAATCTTGTGCTTATTGTTTCTAATTGCTTTGCCCCCCATTAGATTGGTTAGGTAAATCTTAATGAACCTTAAAAAGTGAATTTTATGTTAAGAATATAATTACATATCATGTGTAATCAATTTAGAGTCTAAGCTTAATGATTTTTTAAACTCAATTTTCATAGGAATATAGTGAATTTGGTTGAAAGGGATATTTTTATAAGACCACCAAAAAATAAATTAGAACTGTGGGCAACAACTTATTATTTTTAGTCAAGTTAAAAGAATAGAAAAAATTTAAATGAAGTGTTGAGGGAAATCATAATCTTAGATTTTTACCTATTGATTAACTAAATCTAATTATTTGCTTTGTTTTTTATTCGCTTATTTAGCTTTTTGTTTGCAAACTTTAATTATTTGTTTAAATGAGATTAATTTGTTTTAATTTTAGTAGTGGAACGATGGTATAATTTTTATTATACTACTTGTTTTAAATATATGCACTTATGTTGTAAATACGACAACACTATGCTACCCATATAGATCTTGAGGTACATAAGAGGGACCATATGTCTTTTAGAATGCAAGCTTCATTCCACGTTGTCAATTCTTCAAGCCCAGTCCTCCTTCCTTCTTGAGGTTGCAGATAAAGTCCCAACGTACTCTTACCCGAGTTTCCTTAATTTTCCAAAGAAATGTTGAACGGAATTGGTTGACTTTCCAAATAACTTGTTTTGGCGTTAAAAACACGGTGAACCAAAAATTTTGTAACTAGTGATAGTCTCTTCGAGGCCCAACTTTTGATTCTTCTAGAGATACTCTGGGTAAGTCATAGTTCTAACCATTAGGCATCCAAAGATCAATTGGATGCTTAGGTATCTAAGTGGCAAAACTCCCATTTTGAAACCTGTACCGTTATATATACATTGTCGTGTATCAGAGTCAGTGTTTGCACAGAAAACTTCTGATTTTTTATTGTTAATTTGGAGGCCTAACAAAGTGTAGAAGTGTTGCAGGAATGAGATGAGGTTCATGATGGACTCTTTCTTTCCATTTATAAAGACCAGTAAGCCAT
>JBBYHK010131168.1:18899-38090 GCA_038382065.1 Adansonia grandidieri | reverse complement strand
AATGAAGTAACATAACATGGATCATTCAATGCAATGATAAAGAAAAGGAATGGACTATTGAAATTTATCTCGCAATTTGCATTGATTATTTCAGAATAATTGAATCGACAATTTTCAAGACACATCTGGGTTCTTGATTAAACAAGATTTGTTTAACATATTCATTAAAGTTCGAGAATAAAAAAATAATTATAGTTGAAAATAGGGTTGGAGTATCCCTTCAGAAAGGCAGGGTTGGGTTATCCCCGTGGATAATAAATAATTTTAACAAAGGATGTTTTTTTTAGTCTTGACAATTTTCAAAAGCGGGGTTGAAGTATCCCCTCAGAAGGTTGGGGTTGGAGTATCCTGTGGATGACAAATCATTTTAACCAAAGAAGGTTTTTTTTTTTAATCTTGATAATTTTGAAAAATGGGGTTAGAGTATCCCCAAAAGTGATACGTTTGGCACTTTTTAGAGAAGTCGAGTTGGAAAACTTAAGTTAGCAAAACCTTGTGATTTAGGGAATGTATGAGCCTTTCAACAACTTTTGGCAAAAGAAATTAATGTGAATGAGGATGGTGAAGATGTAAAATGTGTTTATGCCTTGATATGAGCCTATGGGAGGTCAAAGCATATTTTTAAGTCTAATCGGGTTGACATGGAGACATTCGAATGTCTCGAGATGAAATTTGAGAAAACAACTCAATTTTGACCAAAACTAAAAACAGGGACAGCATCGCGCTATCTTGCTTCCTAAATTTATTCTAAATTGGTTCGAAGGATTTAGAGAATGGACAAGATACCGTTATAAGGATAACTCTATAAGGATCATCCTAAAAATATTCCTATTAACCCAAAAAGTCACTTTCTAGGGGAATAAATTTTCAAGTTCAGATTGATAGTGCTACTAGCAGAGCATATAAGGGACAAGGTGTGTCAAAATTTGAAAAATCACCCCAAACTCATTTGGTATCGAAAAATTACAAACAATACCTTTCTGAAAATAGAATTTCATGAACCTTTTAGAAAAATATTTGAAAAATTTGGAAAAATCATTTAGTGGGCCTGAACAGCCCAACTATAATCCATGTTCAGATTCTAAAGGTTCTGGACAGTTTAGACTTGAAAAATCATAACTTTCTCATTCGGAATGATCCAAGGGTGAATAAGACATTTTTTTAAAGATAATTCGACATTCTTTGATAGAAAAATATCTGAAAATTCATGAAAAATCATTTAGGCTTTTAAAGTGATTTTTTAATTTGCAACAATTATGCTGTCAGCAGAGGACATCTTTTATTTGTTATGTCTATGGGTCCAAACTTGAGTCATTGACATTCAAACATCTATGACTAAAGGGAAAGAGTGGCACGAGAATCAAAAGCTCATTTGCACAGCCCTAGAGCAGTTTGGGACGATGAAATAACTCGTTGATCATACCACTCAAGGTTTTGACTCAAAAAAAAGGCACAAACATTTAGGGAATAATTGTAAGACCATTTTCATTTTAAAATCAAAAGATTTAAGCTTGTTTAACTAAGATTCCAGATCTGGAAAACTTAATTTTTCCCAAGATATTTTGCTAGCTTTAAGGAAAATACTAAGTCCATGTTAATCGTCATTGGTTAAGGTTAACATGCTTGGCTTGAGGGTTTCAAAAATCAGTTTTGACAGCCATTAACTATGCATTTTGACAAGGAGAAGACAACAAACATACAAGGGGATGGCATATAACATGAATGGGGATGCTAACTTTACTAATGGTTTAGACAAAGGAAGTTTTATGCATTGTGAAAAGAAAATGTTATGGATGCTAAAAATGACAATGATTCATGCAAGCCAATGCATAAAAGTGCTTGAAATGTGCTAGGCTAGTGATTCATACATGGATTAAGGATAACAAGATGCATGGATATGGCTTAAAATGCATGAGCAAGAGGTATCAAACTAATAAGGATGAAATGAGGCATTTGGCACATCAAAGGGGTATTAAGGCATCCAAATCTTAAACTACCATAACCAAAAGCCACAATAATGCATGATAATCTTAAGAGGTTGATGGAAACATGGAGAGTTCACTAAAATGATGAAGATGCTGAAAAACAAAAAATAAAAGTGATAAAGTGAGAAGCTTTACCAACAAAACTCGACAGCTTGAATTTCCTTTTTTTCCCTGTTGTTAATAAGCAAGAAAAAGATAGAAATAATGAGGTTTTTGGTTCTGGTATGGATGATGGTGATTTTAGAATGTGAAATGGTTAAGGAATGAGTGTTTTGGGACTATTTTTGGATGATAGGTGAAGAGCTATGCGATTCTAGTTTTCTTGGTGTGGGAATGTGTTTTTGAAGCTGAAAATGAGCTGGAAGCTAACCTTTTTTAGCTAAGATATAAGTGACCTACTTATACCATCATTTTCGAGCCAATTGAAGGTGTTTTCGGCCATTTCTCAAAGGGGACAAGGTGATGTCAGCATGGTGGCTATAGGGTGGCTGTAGGGAGCAACTTGCTGCCAATGTGATGGGCATAGGGTGGTTGGTTTAAATGCTGAAATTATTTTCCAGCACATAGGGTGGCTGATGGTGGTATTGGTTAACAAGCTAGGGAATAGGGTGATCATGTGATATTGACCCTTTTTGATCCAATCTAGACTTTAAAAAAATGTTATAATTAATTTAAAAGTCTAAATTCGTAATTTGATATGTGTTTTAATCCTTCTTGATGCAAAGAAATAAGTTAAAATCGGGTTCTGGATCAATGGTGGACGAGTCAAAAATGCCCAAACCATGAAAATAGCCTGCATGTATCCATACATTGCATAATGTATCAATACATTTGGTCCAAAAACCTTGATGGTATCGATGCAATGAACATTGTATCGATACAACAATCATTGTATTGATACTATAAACCTTTGTATCGATACTATGAACCCCTATATCGATACATGTTGATATGTATCGATACATTTCTTTACAGAATGCATGTTTTGGTCTTTACATAGCCTAGTATCGATACATGAGGTCCTGTATCAATACAGAGTCTTATGTATCAATACATCTACATGTTATATCGATACAAATAGGGACATTTGAAATTTTTGGATTGTTAAAGCATTGTATCGATACATGAGAACCATGTATTGATACATTCAAGTAAAATTATGAATTTTCTCATATATTTTGTCCATAGACACCTTGAACTATGTAATTTGATGCCACATGTTTGTATTTACCTTTGATATATCCCTAGGCCTCCTTGACCTCTTTAAAATACTTTTCCACCAAGCGACATCATCGCCCCCTCTTACATCCATGCTCCAGATTGCTAAAAATTAGCCCAAATAAAATAAGGTGTTTACAATTATCATTTGCGAAAAATAGTTACCTCTATATGAAGTTGTTTCTCCTTCTCTTTGGCATAATAGGTAAAGGAAACATTCTTAAATCACATCAGATTTGTACCCATTGGCTATCTATCTTTTGATTAAGGCTTAACAAGCATTCTGGCTAGTAATAAAAAATCACCAAACTTCATGAACAAGCATTTGTGTGGCTCGCTATTAGAGGTAGAACCCTTGGATTGCTTTTAGCTTAAGAAGAGATTGTAGTAATCAACCCATGGTGCATTCATGTAGGGATTGACACACTTATAGTTACAAGTCTATAAACAAGTATGATTTCCATCAAAATCTTATTTTAAATTGCAATTAGGTCACATGTGCACCTTTTCCTAAGATCTTAAGGAAATCTAGTTTTTTTTTTGTCTAGTTCCATTTCATATATTTAATTTTGATTAAATTTTTATGCCTATGCTGATATGCATGAGCCTGAATTTCCTTTCAGTGGTATTAAATCTAAGGGTTTACAGATTACATGTGGTCTAGCATGCCAATTTTTTGTAATAATTAGTCTAATTGATTTGTGTGTTGATTTAGTGATTTTTTAGTTTTGGTAACATTCTTGAAAATTTATTTTTCATTAATTTTTTAAATCTAGATAGCATATAATTTTTGGCTTTAATCATGTTTAATAGTGTTTAAATAATTAAGTAAAATTGTTTTAATTAATTTGGATTAAAGTTCTAACATGTTTTTACCTCTTTAGACCTTTTCAATGCTATTTTGATCTATTTCTTGGATTAAAATCCATATTTATAATCAGTATTAATTAGTTTAAAATATGCTTTTTTCCAATTAAATTTATATAGTAGTCATTTGTTAACATTTTGGTGTTGGCTATTGTTAGGATGGCTCCATTTTGGTGGTTTGATGGTGCTAAAATTTTTAGCAGCTATAGTGCAACTTTTTCCTTGTTTTTCTACTTTTAAAGTGTCATGAAAAGTTCATAATACTTTTTGGAAAAATTAGGTTAAAATCAAAGTTGAAAATGTTTCAATTTTGGGCCATATCATGTGCACAGGTGCATATGTTGATTATGCTACCTCGTATTCTTCTTGGAACCTTGATGCGCATCCATGGCGGCAAGATGTTGCTGCAAATTTGCTTTATTTTTAGAGGTTTAGTAAGAGGAAGACAATAGTTTTGAGTTGAATTAGGATGGCTAAGATAGCCATGCATAGTACAGCCTCATAGTTAGACTAGGACTCCTTAAGAGGTTGTGTTCCACTAAAAATGTTACTTATTATCAAACATCTAATTATCCAATTGTATTAATTTTCATAAATTGCTTAAGATAGGAATTGGATAATATAAAAAGCATTGAATTGAAATTCAATTAAAGTGTTTAATTGAAAAATATATTTAATTTAAATGATTAATCCTACTTGGGGTAGGATTTGTTCTAATGTGCTTAGATGAAATGTTAATCATGTGAGAAAATTATTTTCTTAATTAAATTAAGTATAGATTAATCACTAAAACTTCAAAAAATTGGAAACTACTTTCCTAAATGGTTTAGGAAATATTACATGCTAAATAGTTTGTCCAAATTAGGACAAAGTTATCTAAAAGTTAGATAGTGTCCTGATTAAGACAAACAACCTAAAAGTAAGGTAATGTCCAATTTAATGTCTTAAAATGTTGTTCTTTGGAAAACAAGTTTCCTGAATAGTTTGAAAATTACGAGATGCATAATAGTTTGTCCAAATTAGGACAAGGTCATTTAAAAGTTAGATAATGTCCTAGTTAAGACAAACAACCTAAAAGTTAGCTAATGTTCAATTTAAGACATTTTTCCTAAAAGTTAGGATTTTAATTAAAAATGTTTTAATTAGAACAAACAAAATTACTAAATAATTTGATAGATCATCTCTAGTTGTTTAATGAGGTTTATGCCTATAACATATAAGATCACCATGTGATATTGGCTATGCTAATTTTGTTTCATACTTATAATATAATTATGTTAGTATGAGGATGATTATGGACTAAACCTTAACATGACTAGCTTGTGGATGGTTGAATTTTGTATTAATATTTATTTTATAAATAAGGTCTACAAGCCTTGCTTTTTTTACTTATGGTTGTAAATTATCTTCTAACCTAACTCTTCTTAAGTATAACTTAAGGTTTCTTACAAAGATATGTAACCATTACATAGGACATATAGATTTAGATTTAGATTTAGATTAAGATTTAAATTTGTGTAAATCCAAGATGTAAAGAAGTTGGCACCAAGAAGAAAGGACCATGAAGATCATCATCAAGACTTGCAAAGACCTTATATGATACCCTCAGGATTTCACTAACTAGCTTCCTAATGGCTCAAGGAAACTAGATAGATGAAGTTCATAATCATCCTAGTAGATTGCATGTGCTAGATTTATTTTTGAATTTATATATATATGATATATGATTGAATAAATGCTAAGCATGCTAATCAAACAAAGCAATGAGACCTAAGATAAATGATAAAAATCCCTCATAAATTATTAAGTCCATGCCTAAGCATGATCAAATGCCTTCCATCATTCATAACAAGATACCCGAGTTCTGACCATGGGAGACTTGTTGGGCTATCACTAAGGTCCTTGCCATTCGAGCTGCTTGAGTTATGAATAATAGGTCTTACTCAACTAATGATGTATTATCCGGATACTTACAAACTTGATTGTATAGCATTAAAGGTAGGGGTTTAGGTGAAATGCATATGATTTTTTTAGGTAAAGAGTTACCACCTAGTTGATCTACTAGTTGCATAGAGATGCAATTGCTAAGCTGTATTACCTACCTAATTAGTTCTTTCATGATTTATTAGGCTATCCTCAAGGTCATGGAAGGGTGAAAGGAGTGCCTAGCTCATTAAGAAGATTCAAACATTAAACTTCTCGTATTATAATTGAAGGCCATAATGTTGATAAAATAATAAGGAAAATCATTGAAGTTATACAGCCTTAATAATTGAAATTGTAAATTATTAACTAAACATAACATGACTAATAAACTATCCTAAGTAGCATACGTGATGCTAATAAGTTTAATTGACCATACTCTATTGATTAGGCCTATATTGAATGGCACATCTAAGAATAACCCACTAGGTGAGGGGTAGTTTATCAAGTTCATATTGATAACATTGATCAAGTGACATTGTGATGATGGCTAGTATAATGCCTGAACTCTGAAAATAGCAAGTGGCTATTTAAGCTCATGAAATCATCTGAAACCTTAAAGAATTATTTTATAAGGATAATCATAATGAAATGTTAGACATCCTTAAGGAATTATTCTTAAACAACATGTCAGAAGGTAGCCTAATCATGGCTAATGTGATAGAATGTATTCCAAGACTTGAACATTTTAGATGGATCATGATCCATGCATTATCCATTTACTTTCTTTTGAAGAAAGATAAAGGAAATGATAAAGGGATATACCAACATAATGGAGAGCTAAAGTAATAAGTAAAGATTACAAGGAAAATTTTGATGTGATCAAAATTAGGAAACCTAAAGAAATTATAATATTAGATAAACACTAAGATTAATTCAGTTCTCTTGATATATGATGCATAGAAGTTCATGCTTAAATATATATGACATATTTTAAGGCCCAAATAAAAAGAGTAGTGAAAATGGATAGTAGGTAATGGCAACCTTGTTGATCTTGATCAAAGCTTGCCTTCTTGATTTATGTTTCTTAAACATAATCTTGATTTATAATTTATTTGTAAACATAAAATGTTTACTTTGGCATTTACAAGCCAAATAAGGATGATTGATGTCATTCAATGCCAAGCTCAGATGTAATCCTCATTGAGTAAATCATTAATCATAAAATTTATCCTATGTTATGGTCACATTATTCTTAAACATATAACCTGCAATAGAATACTAAATGGCTTCTAACTTATAGGATTCAAAAATTAGTTTTTAAATCTAATTCCCTTTAAATCTACTCATGTAGGATTTAGTGGGAGGCATTTATGATTCACTAAAACTTAAAAATCATAGTTTGACTTAATGATAAATAGTCATGATGTTAAAAATGCAATTATTTGGAAACTATTCTAAACTACAGAGCATTGCATATTGATATTAAATGTCACAAACAAACTTTTTTGTTTAGGCTCACAAAAGGAGTTACATTTGGAACATTAGATGACAAGCTAATAAAAGATTTTTAATAGTTGTTAAAGTAACAACAGAGCCATATGATTAGAATCCAAGTCTCGTTGTTATCCGAGTAGTTAATGACTTTGATAATGAGATAATCTTGAATATAACTGAAACATATACTCACAATAGCACTAATGCCTTGTCTAACTTTGGACATAATTGCTAATTAAAAGAGTTTGATATTGGATACATTAACGATTGGCTTAGTGCATGTAGGAGATTTTAGTATATTCCCTAAAGCTAATTGGGTAGGATGAGGCATATAATAGTTAATAATGCAAGCCAATCATTTTAGTCAGTGATCGAATGTTTTCCTTCATGGTAGTGGCATGATTGACAATCATGTAAACATTAATTGGATTAAGCCCATGAAACACAATGTTCTTGCAAAGTTAGTAATAAGTTACAATGCTAAGATCCTATTACATCAAAGCCATGTTTTTAAAAATGTTCCCACTTATCATATTGTTAAGATAAGACATTAACAATGCATATGCTAAGCCTCTATGCACTTGATGCATGCAATTTTTTGATCTCATAGAAGTTAAAGTATAAAGATACTTGAGGATAGCAAATCAGTGCTTGTTTTGTGGAAACAAGTTCATTAAACATGGCCCGCATGATAACTCTATTTTGTGTAAGTCACTTAAGTGTCTATGAAATATGTTCTCATGTGTCAGATGTGTATGTTAGTCCTCAAACTTGTGATACCAGGTCATTTTGTATAGGGAGTGTCATGCTTTGATTCCATCACAAATGGGTCCACAATAGATAGATGTTTATGGTAGGGTGGTTTTGGGTATGGCATGAACCATATGAAGGTAAATGAATGATCCAGAGAGGATTCACCACTCCGAGTGACATCGAAGGTATATTACATTTGTTCTTGGTTTTGGTTAACTTGGCAAAGTCGTTGGCCAACCCATGATGATTTTAAAAGAAATTTGTTTCTCTAAATTCATGAGGTTAGCCATAAGCTGCAGGAACTAATATGGATTGATACATGAGTACACATTGCTCCATGTTCTTGGTCTTTTTGGGATATTAGTGAAAGGACTGAAGTATATTGAAAAGTTGGTTATTGGAAGGTTTTTTAAGAGGTCATATTGATTTTTCCAACATATCGGGTAACCACGATGCTATTAAAGGTCAATCTTATTCTATAAACATAAATACACTTAATTGGGTAGTTATGTTATTGCCATTATAATGGAAACCTAATAGGTCATACACAATAAGATGATTTATTGAATTAAAATCGAGATTTAATTAAGTATAACTTAATTAAATAAAAGGTAGAATAAGAAGGACTTAAGTGAATAAATTCAATTAAGAGTAACTTAAGACATAAATTAGATTTATAAAAACTAATTTAAGATTTCTTAATATGGGGATAAAGATAAGAACGTTTTGGTAAGATAATGTCTATTTGTAGACATTGTTTTACGAATAATATTAAATAAGGCCAAATAATTATATTTGAAAAATTAAATAATTATTTGATAATTATTTACTATTATTTACATGGAATAAAAATTGTTTCAATTGGATTAAAAAATTTAATTATGAATTAAGTTATCTAACAAGTAAATTTAGGGGTTGAGCCAAAAGCCTTAATAATTAAGTCAAGAGCATTTAGTTGTGAACTATTCCAAATTGGACTTGCTAATGGGCTTGGTGCATGGAATAGTTATCATTGGTGTGCTATTAGGTTAAAACATTAATTAATTACTATTAAGCTCTAATCTTTAGACAAGCTAATTAAAATAATTTTAATTGGGCTCTAAGAAACATTCTAAAGTAGGGCCACCTTCTGGGTACATTAGTAATGGTTCCAGTTGACCCAATAGTCAAGCTTAACCTAGCCAAAGGTATATTTAAATACATCATCAAGGCTTTTTGACTAATAAAAAAACCCTTGGTCCTAACCTTAGACTTTTGTAAGAGGGTTTGGTGTAAATTTTAGCTTTCCTAAGCTTTTTTTGTGCAATCTTGCTTTTTTTGAGTGTTTTTGAATCGTTCTTGAGATAACGAAAGTAGAAAAATTGTTTTCTTGCATTGATAGATTATTTTTTCAAAAAAATTATGAAATTGGCCAAATCCCTAAATCCTTGCTTCTTTAAGCCTGATTGTGTCGATTTATATTCCAAGTGATCTTAAAATGTTTTGATCACAATGAAAGATAGAATATCATTTTTATATCCTTAGGAATCAACCAAGATCAAGAATTGTGATTTTTGCATCCGTTTATTGGCATCTTCAAAAAATAGCTACTTCCTTGTAGAGTTATTTCTTATTCTCTTTGGTGCAATAGATAGGGAAAATTCCCAAATTATATCAGATTTATACCTTTTAACTGTATCTTTTTGTTTGAGGTTTAGGAAGTCTTCTAGCAAGCATTAGAGAACCACTGAACCTCATGAAGGCTCTAATAGGCATCTGTGTGGATCATTATTAGAGATAGAATACTTAGACTGCTTTTAGCCTCAAAAAGAGATCAAAGTAATCAACCTATAGTGCATTCGTGTAGGGATCGGCACATCTAGAGTTATGAGTGTTTAAGCAGGTGTGATTTCTATCAAGTATGTATTTTTAATTGTAATTCAATCATATGTACAGATGTTCCAATGATCTTAAGGAAATCTTAGTGTTTGTTTGTTTAATTCTGTTACGTATGCTTAATTCTGATTAAAGTTTTATACTTCTGTCAATATACATGAGCCCAAGATTCCCTTTCAGAATGGAGGTCGTAAAAAAGCATAATAAAAGCAACTAATAAAAATAGGATCATTATATGATACACTGGTAGTGGAGTTTTTCAACTTTACAAGTGGGGTTAAAATACTACCATGTCTCTTATTTATTTAGTTTTTATTTTTTAAAATATACATTTAGGATACACGATAGTAATTTAACCCTATTTATGGAGTTTAATAACTCCTTTGCTAGTGTATCAAATAATTACTCAAAAACTAACCCTAATAATGGCAAAAAAATTAAAATGAAAAACCAAAGAAAAAAAAGAACTTTGAAATTTTAGTTGCTTCCAAAGAAGTGCTTGATTTTTAGTCATCCACTTGACTATCTTCAATGTTTTTTTAAGTTAGCTAAATTTACTGAAGACCTTTTATGGGCAAATTTACCTCCCCAACATTGTATGAGTTGCAATCCTTTAGCCTGAAGCTTTTTCTTTACCCTTTTCATTAATTATCTTTATTGAGACAAAATTGTGCTTTACATTTTTCTTGTCCGACCCTTTCCTTGGAAATTTTGAGGCATTCATAAAACTTTTGGAAGCATCTTTTACCAAATTGATTATCAAACATTCTTTAGAGTCATTAGAATTATCAATAGCTTTAAAACTTTAAAAGTTACCTCTTGGTCTTGAACTCTCATTGTAAGTTTTCCTTTTTGTACATTGATAGGAGTTCTACCGGTAGCTAAGAATGATTTCTCAAGAATGATTGGAATTTCACTATCTTCCTCCATATCAAGCACATGAAGTCAGCAAGAAAGATGAAGTTCTCAACATTCATAAGCACATTCTCCACAATGCCTCTTAGAGAGTGAAAGACCTATTGGCTAACTACAATGCAACTATAGTGGCTTTTACATCCCTCAGACCAAGTTTTCAATATATAAAAGGGGCATTAAGTTTATACTAGCTCCCAAATCACATAAAAGTCTACCAAAGAATTTATTACCTCTATTACATGGAATAGAAAAGCTTTTCAAATCCTTGAGCTTTGGTGACAATTTCTTTTGAAGGATGGCATTGCATTCTTCAGTAAGTGCAAATGTCTCAAACTCACACAATTTCCTTTTTGTTGATAAAATTTCTTTCATAATATTGATATATTTTGGCATTCTTTTATAAAGATTTAGCAACAGTTATATTAATATAAAGGTTTTAAATATCTTGAGAAACTTTTGGAATTAATTGTTAAGCTTTTACCTTTGAAGGCATTGAAGAAAAAGTAATGGTACGTAGTCTTGAGGCACATTTTCTTAAACTCTTTCTTGTTGCTTCTTACCCACTTCTTCATCATCAGTTGGTTTAGGTGATTCCTCTTGCTTCTTCTTGCATTTTTCAATCAATTTCTTTGTCCTAAATGTGATTACATTATGCTGCTCTTTCCCATCCCTTCTCGATTTAGGCTTAGGTCACTTAGAAGAGTGCTTCTCGGATAACTATTTATGGCATTAGCAATCTGTCAAACTTGTATCTCAAGTTTCTAAGAGATGCTACTTAACTTTGAACAAGAACTTTAGTTTCTTAAAAGATTTTGCTTGGCTTTGAATAATAGCATCATTTTTTTGATTGGTAATATTCTAGGTTTGAATAAACTCCATAATCATATCCTTCAGTGATGACTTTTTTCTTAAGTAGGAGGTTGAAGTTAATCATAAGCTTAGGTTGGTTGTAGGAACCTAGGAGGGAAAGCTTACTTACTTGCAAAAGTAAATCCTTAGTTGTATTCCAAGAAAAGTTTAGGTGATTATGCCAACCTGGTTTATAGCTTTTGGAATAAGGGTCATTTTATTAGTAACTATAATTCCCAACATGATCAATTGATCCCGCTTAAGTTAGGCAGTGATCACTAGAATTCCATTCTTACATAATTGAGAAATCGCAAAAGGAATTTTAACTGAATGTACACTCATAAATTCTCTTAGTGAGTGTTATTGGTTGTGCATTTATTGATGTCATCAATATCATGAATACCTTCAACTCTTTTTGGCAAGCTTCTATTAGTGGACAATTGATAATTATTAAAAGCCATCTCTTTAAGTAACTCATAAGCTTTATCAGGTGACTTCCCAATAAATGCTATAACTTCTATAGCATCAATCATAAAGGGACATTTTAGTAATTTATATTAAAATCAAGTCTTTTGTGATCACCAGGATACTTCTATGTTGAAGGTGCATAATAGGGATAGGTTCATCTTTTTACAAAGTTATCGAGTAATTAAGAGTTATCGAGACACTTCTACATCAAAGGTACACCTCAGGGACATTCTAGTAATTTATATTAGAATCAAGTCCTATGTGATCATTGGGATACTTCCACATTGAAGGTGCATAGTAAGAATAAATTCATTTGTTTATGAAGTCATCGAGTCCTATAGGGTTACCTTGATACTTCTATGTCGAACGTAGACCTTAAGAACATTTTAAGAATTTACCTTGGAACCAAGTCTCTTAGGGTTACTAAAATATTTTCACCTCAAAGGTATACTTTAGGGGACATGCAGGCCTCTTCAACCAAGTTCAAATCTTAGGATAAGTTTTCATTTTTTATTATTATTTTAATAAAATAAAATCAAAGTTTTGAAAATTAAGGCAATGTCTCCAAATTAAAATAGCATGCAGAATTTCTTTCAGAATATGAAAGGGGTTCTATAAATTATTTTAATAGATAGATTTTTTTTCAAAATGGAAATCGATATTTTTCTAATTCTGTGAGAATAAAACTTTTTATATTTCTTCGGCTCTCTAATAGGGTATGTAAGATATTTTTATTATTAAAAATAAAACTTTTCATATTCCCTTGGATTTTTGGTGGGATGTGGAAGATATTGTGACTTTTCATATTCCTTCGGCTTTATGGTGGAGTATGAGAAATATTTTGATTTTAAAAAATATTAAAAATTTGATTTTCTTTAATGGAATAATAAACTTAGATTAGGAAATTTTTGAAATGTGGGAACTGTAATTAAATATTAGAAACTGAAATTGAATAAAGATCAAATTTTAAATTAATGCATAGTTATAGGTATGATTTTTGGGCATCATAAGAGGATCAATCCTTACTTTGATTGTAACTAACTCTTGGACCCTTTGGTATGATCTTTGGCATTAACGTAGGCCTTGAAGTTTGTTTTCTAGAGTGTCGTAACCCTCAACATAAACTACCATAGGTGACCAATCTCATTTAGCCAAAATAGATTGGTGGCGACTCCAAAACAAGTAGTAGATTTGTATTGACTAGTAAGCAATTCACCTCGACAATTAGTTTCCAAAAATAAGAAAAATAAATAATGATATGCACCCTAAAAATAAAAAATAATAATACATTGATATACAAAGGAATAAAGGGTATACCTGCGTAAGTTGGGCTAGTCAAGATTGGTACCCAGGCCATGTTGCAACTCAACAACTCCACTAGGGATAGGTTAGAGAATCGGGCCTAAAATTAATCAAGTGTTAACTGAGTTTTGAATAATTCGGTTTCAACTCATATTCAATTATAATTCTAGGTATTTTCAAAACAAAATGTTTATATTCTTTTTTATTTATATGGAAATTCATATATATATATTTCATATTTTCACTAACCTTTTTGTTTCCTTGCGGCGTTATTTTTAAAGGAATATGGGATAGGGGTTTTCATTTATTTTTGAAAGTGTCAAGTCATAAAAGGTAAGTTTATTCCCTTACACACACTGTACACATGCATGTGCATTAGATTCTCTTCTAGGCATATAGAGAGGGCATAGGTTACCCAATATTTTAAGAGAGGTGAAGTAACTCTACCTTTTGAGGTGTTAGCCTCTATTTGGGCTAGTGAAAAACCTATCGAATGTAAATTCTTATGCCTGCCCGATGTGTTAGCCTTATTATGACATGAAAGATGCTCCGACTCGAATTAAACCCTTTTGGATATAAACCCATGATGGGTAAGGATAGGGTATCTTGTTAGTCCTTTCCAAACTCAGGGAGCAATTCAAGAACCTATTTAGATGTCTAACTCGAACTTCATGTAATGAACTATAAGGGACTCACCTAGTTAGAGCCATTCTCGATTTTAAAGATTATTGAATTAGGTACGCACTGGGGAATGCTTCTTACTTTTTCTTTTCTATTTTATGTTCTGAGCTTGTGAATCAAGCGATGATAATCAAACATCATCATTTATGTTAAAATTTTGTTTCACTTTAGAAGATGCCATCATTATTTAATTAAAATATCAAATGATGATGAATGAACATCATAACTCATAATGCGATTATTATTTTTTTGCCTTGCAAGCCATTATGTGGCTTTAACCACATAATCTAGATGAACATCAACACCAGTGACAAGGCCCTTTTATTTGCCCTAATAGATGTCATAATACCCAAAAGGTCCATTTAGGGCAAAATTTTTTCTTGCATTAATTCTTAGTTTTTTTTTTGTGCTAACCATTTTTTTATACCTAGGGCAATTATAACGAACATTGTGCCACCCATAATATGATTGATCCTTTTTCCTTAAGACACCATAATGCTTTAATTTATTTTTATCTTTTTTAATGTTAGGCCTTTTATATGTATTTTTCTATATTTCTTTTGTTACAATCTTTTCTTTGACATTACATTAATTTTTATCCTTGCAAGGCAAAATTAAGATTTTCTCAGATTTAAAAGTTCTTTAAAATGATTTTCTTTCGAATTGAAAATGTCAGAACAAATCAAACATCATTGACAGATGAATTTTCAACATGCCTAGAAAGGATAAAGGCAACCCAATGTGAAACACAGGAAAGATTGATGAAACAACAAAAACAAGTGCAAGCATAAATCTTTGAATTGATGGAAATAACAAAAGGATAACCTTAATACTATTAACAACTCATTCGAGGTAAAATGGCAACCACCGATGGAAATAATGACGACTACAGGGAAAGAGTTTAAAAATGTACATTTAGGAAATCAAAGGAATAACCCTAATACTACTATCGACTTATCCAGGGCAAAAAGGTAACCCTTATTTGGAAAACACCTTGTCTTTAAATTATCATCATGTTATAAAGCATATATATTAAGTGTTTTAATATGATAAGAATGTTCCACGAAAACCAAATATTTTCAAAAGCATGATAATGAAAAGCTTTGAGAATACTAATGATTGATGTTGAGAATAAGCTTATATCCCTATATTTATTTCCCTGTGAATAAAAGTATGATCATTTGATAGACCCAACACTTCATGAAGGTAACTTTAAAGTTCCCAAACCTTGATTCCCTAGGTAAAGAGTGAAATAAAAGAAACTGTCAGTATCATCTATGGGAATTACCAAACTTTTGCAAGGGAAAAACCATTTGTGAAAAAATTAGGGCATAAAAAAATCCTAATGTACCTTAGGTTGTCAACTTTCAGTTGTAGAGACTGACTTCAAAAATGAAATCCATCATTCCAACTTGACCGTTTGATCTTGAAACCTTCATGGACAAATTTGGTACTTGTTGAAGAATTAATGGTTAGAAGAATTAAAAAATATCAAATTAGCTTGATTTTTTTAAAAAAATCATATTTTATATGACTTCATGCCTATGAAAATGGCACATGTATCTATCCACCATGAAATTTTCAAGTCAACCAAAATTTTTTATCTTGTCAACCCATCTTGAGGGAAATCCAGATTATGATTCAGGAGATTTTTGAACAAGAGATAATTAGTATTTAAAAGATTTGAACATCACATTTTTAACTTAAAGGTTTTAATCAAAATACATTTAAAAAAAATATTTTGATAAACTTGAAAAGGTGCACACATGAAACAAGGATTGCTCAAATTGAAGGGCACCTAAATCGAAATAAGACTTGACCTATGGGAAAGAGAAAGTCAAATAAAAATTTGGCATTGAGAATTCAAAAATCATTAAGATAACATTATTTTTGGCATATGAAAGGATCAAAAAATGCCCTAATATTGAAACCAATAAGGCAGGTTGGATCAGACTTAAAAGATAGCCAAATATAGTTTCAATCTTTGTAGAGCTCAAAACATATGCTTTATTCATTATCATCTGCATTTGCATCACATCATGCATATTTGCCTCAATACTTATATTTACATTTGCATCATGTCACGTGCATCTATACCATTGGATACATTCACATTTGCATTTATTCATGTGCATCTACACCATAGATGACACTAGCTTTTATATCATTTTGGGTGCATTTATCTCTTCATTAGTGCTTGCATTTGCATCATCTTACGCGCATTTGCATGAATTTTGATAGTGGCATTCTTCGAGCATTTGATTTCATTTTTAGATCATTGCATTATCATATTTGCTAAAGTAATTGCAATTGCATCAACCATTGATTATTTAAAAGAGTTTTCAAAGCTTCGATGGTGATATTCAAAACATTCAAAAGAGTTTTCAAAGTCTCTGATGGTGATATTTGAAGCATTTAAAAGAGTTTTTAAAGCTTCAATGGTGCTATTTGAAGCATTTAAAAGAGTTTTCAAAGCTTTGATTGTGAAATTTGAAGCATTTTAAAAGTGTCTTCAAAGTCTTTGATAGTGAAATTTGAAGCATTCAAAAGTTTACAAAGTCTTCGATCATAAAATTTGAAGCATTTCAAAAGTTTTTGTTTCAAAACAAGTCTTTGGTGGTGAAATATGAAGCATTAAAAAAAATACCAAAATTTTTGGTTGACATATCCAAGGCTAATGCTATAGTAACCAAAATAATTTTTAAAAACTTTTTAGCATATCTAAACCTATTAATGCTGGTTATTGAACTTGTGTCCTTTTCATAGGTTAAAACATGTTCTTAATGAGAGAAAAAGGCAAATCCCTTTAGAAGATTCCTTCGATAGAAAAGCAAAGTACTAGCCCCTTAGGAATGCTAATCCAACAAAATTTCAAAAGCTAGTGGATACCTATGAAGGACATTTAGCCCATGGGCCATCGAACATATGGTAGTATGCCAAATAGAGGCAATTTCTATCTTAACTTTAAAATTCTATTTCTTTTTAGAAATTGTGAATTTTGAAATAAATTTTGCTTTATAAATAATATGGACCATGAATTTTGTTAATAACAATTTCTAGTATTTAGGATAATGACATTTAAAAAGAAAAAATCTCTTTTGTAGCTAATTTGGATTCCTTAAAGGTTGAATAAATTGGTTATGACCATAAAATATTCAGATATCAATAGTTTGACATGTGTTAAAATAATGATGGTATCCTTAGATCTCTTCAATCCATGATTTTGGAAGAATGAGACTAAAAATTATCTAAAAACACTTTTTCCTCTCAAATAAAACCTTTCCAATCTAATGCTCAATAAATAAAATATGAAATTCAAAATGTTCCTCCATGCCAATTTTATTTTTTCTGAAAAGCTCAATAGAAGCCAGAATTCATTGGTGGCTATAGAACAGATGATTTTAAGGGGCATTCATTAAGCAAAATATTGAAAAAAATTAAAAAAATGAAAAAAATTCAGGAAAATCAAGTGCAACATCATGTTATAGAGGTACTCAAAATGATTTCAAAAAAAAGGCCATCATTTCTCCAAACAAGATGCTTGTTAGTTCTAATGGTTTTGTTTGAAATAACAAATGGCCATCTTTCTCTATCCCTTCATGAATATAGAAAATTATTCCTTTTGCAGTCCCTTTTAAGCCTGATAATTTATTCTTATTTTGAACCCTAATCAAGGGTCACTCCCCAAAATAAAGGGCAAATGAAGTAAAGCTTTAAGGTCAGAAAGAGCAAATTCCATTCTAAAGTTATGAGAGGAATAAGTCTATGGTCATAAGGCAAATTTTAAAGACCAATTAAAGTTCAAATCTTAAGTTCTATAAAAATGAAGAATGAAAAAGTTTAAATTTTAAGTTCTTTCAAAGTTAAGAATAAAGAAAGCTCAAATTTCAAGTCCTTCAAAGTAAAGGATAAAGAAAGTTCAAAGTTCAAGTTCTTTCAAAAGTAATGACCCTTGATTCAACACCCTTAAACACTTCATTTAGGGCTATCTGTCCTTTTCTTTCTAAATCATAAACAATAGCCTGTGTTACATACCTACAAAGTCCATTTTGATCAAACATAACTCTTTGAGTTATCAAGCTATTCCTAGGAATCTCTTTAAAAATTTATATTTTTGGATGATTTTTGAGTCCTCAAGAACATGATGGCACAGTCAACTAAAACTGGAAAAAAAATAAAGTTCTAGGTTGAAAACCCAAAAAATGCAATCTAGAATAAATTTAAAGGCTTTGAAATTACTCTAAAACTGATAAATGTAGCCACTAAAAAAAAAAAACTCTTCCATGTTAATCAAAAAATGATTCCAAAATTTTTAAAATTTCATGACTTTAGCAAAAACTTGAGTCAAATGCCTTAATATTGATTTGATTTTAAACAATCTTTCAATATTTTTGTGCTTAACCTAAAGAAATGATACTTATCAAAAGCCTTTCAAATAAACCCTTCAAGACTTAGTGTTTACTAGCATTAGTTTAATACCTATCTGATTATTATATTTGAAGATTAAAAGGATGTTATAACTCGACTTTTTCTAAGTATTGGGGAAGAAAACAAAAACAAGCCACTGAAAGACTCCATTGAGACAAAGATGGACGATCAAGATATAGAAGAGGTATGATGGGCAGTTGGTCAAATCTAGTATGGATCATACATGGAAGGTAGTTACAGTTGATGGTTGACAATGACCATTCTTTTATGAGTGAGCTAGAAAATTTTTTTTTAGTGATCTTAATTCTTGTTATATAAATAATGGATTAAAAAATGATGATCCCCACTGTGAACTCCCATGAGAGAAACATTCACCTAAATTTGGTTTTGATGAACCTCAGCCTTGTTATGTTAATTACTTCAAACAAAT
>JBBYHK010131168.1:0-18799 GCA_038382065.1 Adansonia grandidieri | reverse complement strand
CCACCCCATTTGTGCCTCTAAATTCATTTCCTTAAATATATCCCAAATGGTAATCATCAATCACAAGGAACCCTTAACATCAAAAGATAGATGACATGTCTATTATCCTTGATATTGGAAAATTCATAGCTGAAATCATTCCTAAGTTTCCACAGCTTTTGGCCAAGTAGATCTTTTTTTAGGTTAGAACGAGAAAGTGATCTCGTTCCATAGATTCTAAAATTTAGAGAAACTCTAATACTTCTTGTGATTTTAATAGTAGTATCTAAATATGCCTTGAGCAGTAAAATCCAGGCCCTTATTCAACTACATAAAGTTGTATCCTTGAATTGATAAACATTAATTTGATATTTAATGATTTTTCAAAAAAAAATAATTCCTAAATTCTTGAAAATTAAAATTATAAGAAAGATTTCAAAGGGCAGACATCAAATTCCCCTTTAACCTTTAATAGCAAGCCATTAAGAAGAAAATAAATTAGCAAGCATGAGGCTCAGATTGATGAATTCTCATCTACATCTAGGATCTTTATGATATATGAAATCTATGTCCTTTTCATCTAATCTTATGAAAGGTGGGTGAAGCAGGATTTCTTTATTAGTAATCTGTCCTCTTCATCTGATCTTGTGAAAGGTAGGTGAAGTAAGATTTAAGTTTGTCTGTAATATGTCCTCTTCATCCAATTCTATGAAAGGTAGGTGGAGTAGGATTTAAGTTAACTTTATTCGATCTTATGAAAGAAGGTAAAATTTTCAACTTAGATGTTCTCTTCATTTGATCCTATGAAAGGTAGGTAAAATAGGATTCAAGTCAACTTCATTCGATGCGATAAAGGGTAGGCAAAGTTTTTAAGTTAGATGTCAACTTTATTTAATCCTCTGAAAGGCATGTGAAGTAGGATTTAAGTTAACTTCATTCTATCCTATAAAGGGTAGGCAGAGTTTTTAAGTTAGATATCTTCTTTATTTAATCTTTTGAAAGGTAGGTAAAGTGGGATTTAAGTCAACTTCATTTGATCTCGTGAAGGGTAGGGGGAGTTTTTGAGCAAGATGTCCTCTTCATTTGATCTTATGAAAGGTAGGTGAAGTAGGATTTAAGTTTGTCAACTTCACTTTGTCAGGAACCAATAAAGTTAAATGACCTTTTCATTCAATCATATGAAAGGTAAGTGAAAAAGTCTTAAAGTCAACTTCATTCGATTTAGTAGAAGGATCAGTGGAGTTTTTCTAGGACCTCTTTAGTTGGTAAAAAATTAATAAAGTTGGCTTGCATTAAAGCCCAAGAGTAACTAGCGGTTCCATTCTAGTAATGTTGACACCAAAATTAAGATGCCTAAGAATAGTTGCTGGCCATGGCTCAATCAGAATTGGCATTGAGAAGGGAAAGCTAAATGTAGTTTGTTAGGTAGAAAAATCAATATAGTTGCCCTATATACATATAAATGAAAAAAACATTTTCTTATTGCTGGGTTTATCATGGCTTGAACAAATCATGTCTATTTAGGTTTTTCCCTATTCTTGATCCCCAACAACATCTTAAGAAAGGCCACTATAGACACCTAATTTTGTCAGAGCTTTTTTCTCAATAGACCTGAAATCTTTGAGACCAAGAACTTAGTGACGACTTGGTGAGGTTGACTTTCTTCAGGTGGACTGAATAATTTCAAAACCTTTTTAGTTATGCTTAAATGATTGCATGCGCAAGTGACAAAAAAAATGCAATTTCAAGTGCCATAAAAAACTTATCTCAAATAAAGAAGATGAATATTAAGGTAAGAAATTAGTATAAATATTTATTCTTTTGAAATCTTAAAATTCATCTTTACAGATGATATCATAGTTAAATTTCCCATTTTTAGAATTTTTTTGAGATTTTTTTGTGAAATTTTGGGAATTAACTATCGTATATTTTTAATAATAATTGTATTATGTTTATGCTAATGCTCACTCTTAAAAGTAAAAAATATTCAAGAAAAAATTCATATGACATTTTATACCAAGAGGTGTCAAGTTGTCAATTTTGGTACTTAACTTTGTATTTTTCACAATACCTGGAATTTCATGCTCGTAAAATTTTTTTGATAAATTTTTCACCTGATATCAAGACTTCATCTTTATTATTTTTTTTGATTAATATTTTATGCAATGTGTTGAATTTAATTTATTTTCATAAATTTCAACGTATTTTTGAAAAATTTTTAGTTCTGAAATAAGAATTTATTCTTATCTATAAATTTTTTTAGAGTTTAGAATTATAAATATTTTATATATTTTGATAAAAATAACTTAGATCAAGCTTTTATGAATTCTGATTTATTTTTATGAAATATAATTTTCATCTATAAGAATTTTTGCTCCTAAAATTTTACGTTTAAAATTTTTAATTACTTTTTTCTTTCACATAAAATTTTTCAAAAAATCCTTTCGAAATTTTTATGTGGAAACTTTACTAATCTTATTTTTTCCATTTAATGGGCCTTAAAATCTGTTAAATTTCCTAATAGGCCTAATAAGCCCACTAATTTTCTAATAGGCCCAATAAGCCCACTTTTGTTTTCTTAACAAGCCCAATAACCTTATTTTGATTAAATTTTTAATAAAATTTATTATGTGAAATTTTATTCTTTAAAGATATAATTTTTAATTTATTGCAATTTAGTCTATATAATTTATTTTTATCCAAATTAGATTTTTTTTTCTTATGTCTCTTACTCATGTTTCTCGATAATGATGCAGCATGACATTATCATGTGAAATGACAAAAACTTTTATTAAAACTTATAAAAAAAAGATAAAATCAAAAAAACCATAAATAAAAAAATATTTGGAAATGGCTAGAAGCCATTGGGCCAAGAGGGGTTTTAGCCTATCTTGGTCGATTCTCCCACTTATAAATAGGGAGAGGATGTTTTAAGAAGGAGGTTTAGCATTCCCTAACACAAAAACACCAAAAAAATCAAAGTTTCTTAGTTTTTTAATCTTTTTAAGGTAATTTCTCTTACAAAGTTTTAATTTTTTATTTATTTTATGCTCATTCTTTCTTTTAGTGAGCTTTATGACTACTCGCGCTCATGGATTTTGATCCATGTTGAAAGGCAAAGTATGAAAGCCATGATCAAAGCTTTTTGATTTTGTTGTTATATTTGATTTCTATTAGCAATAAGTTTACTTTCATCAAGATAATTTATTTTTGTTGATAAAAATGATGTTACTTTCATGTATATATATATTTTTATTAATATGCTCATGTTGATTTATAATGGTATGTTCATTATTTATCATGATTTTATGCAAATTTAAGCCTAGTAAAATTAGGGCATGTATTTATGTTGATATTCATGAAATTATATGATGAAAAAAATTGTCTTTTGATGATTATTCATCTCGGCTGAATTTGATGGTGGCTCTTGATGAAATTTTCATGCTTGATTTTGTGATATTTTGTATTATTTTAATATATTTCAAACTTGCAAGGGCTGAAAAATAATTTTACCAAAAATTTCAAGGCCTTGAAAGGATATTTCCCCCGTTGGTCAAACCATATGTATGTTATTTTTGAAGTTTTTGATATTTTAGGCTATTTTGTATAAAGGAAAATTCCAAGGAATAAATTGTATAAATTGAAAACATTTGTTCGAAGGCTATCCATGCTGGCCAAATGCTTCGTATGACTTCTAATATGATTTTCATAATTTTTATGATGTGTATCATGTTTAATTTTGAGTTTAAATCATGTAGGGACTAAATTGTAAAAATTAAAATTTTCCAAGGCCATCCATTCTTGGTTGAATGTTTCTCCATGACTTTTAGGATGATTTTCATAATTTTTATAATGTGTTTGATCTTAATTTTGAGTTTAAATTCATGAAGGCATTAAATTATAAAAATGAAAAAAAATTGTTCCAAGGCCATCCATGCTTAGTTTAATGATTTCTATGACTTTTAATATGATTTTTGTGATGTGTTGTTGCTTAATTTTGAATTTAAATCATGTAGGGACTAAACTATAAAAATGAAAAATTTATTTCAAGGCTTATTATGCTTGGTCGAATTCATCATGTACCCTTGGGGATGTATTTCATGCATTTTTAACATGCATAAATGCATTGTTAATATTTTTTCCCTTTTGAGGTCTTTTTTTCATTTTAAAAAGTTTAAGGGCTTGTTTGTAAACATTAAAAATTTATTCCAAGGCCAAATGTACTTGCTTGAATTCTTCTTATGAGTTTCGCTATGTTTTTCTTGTTAATTTTGATGTGTTTGATATTTGATTTTGTATTTTACTTTATATAAGGACTAATTTTAAAATTAACATGTTTAGGGATAATTTAGTAAAACATTACATTTTAAGGTTAAAGTGGTCTTTTCTCATGTGTAGTTACCCATTTAAGGTATTTTGGTCATTTAGAAACACTTCTAGCATTGTTAGCATTTCGAGGCTAAAATATAATTTTGAGAAACTTAGGCAACTATAGTAATTTTTACATTTAAGGTCATATTTGCCACCCAAGTTACCCATTTAAGGGAAAATATATCATTTTGGAGTTCTTAAGGTATCGAGATACTTATATGTTAAAGGTATAACTTAGTGGCATATGTCAAAGGTATAACTTAGAGGCATTTTTATAATTTATCTTAGAACTATGTCTTTTTTTATCATCCAGATACTTATAGGTTGAAGGTGCATAATAGGGATAAGTTTATCTTTTTTATAATGATACTTAGTCCTTTAGGATACTAAGATACTTATATATCAAAGGTACACCACAAGGGTATTTTAGTAATTTAATTAGAATCAAGTCTCATGTGATCACTATGATACTTCAATTTTGAAGCTACAAAATAGGGATAGGTTTATCTTTTTATGAAGTTATCAAGTCTTTTAGGGTTATCGAGATAGTTTTATGTCAAAGGTAAACATTAGGGACATTTTAGTAATTTACATTAGAACCAAGTCTTTTATGATCACCAGGATACTTCTATGTTGAAGGTACATAATAGGGATAGGTTCATCTTTTTGTAAAGTTATCAAGTTCTTTCGGGTTTCTCGGATACTTCTACGTCGAAGGTAGACCTTAAGGACATTTTAGTAATTTATGTTAGAACCAAGTTCTATGTGATCAGCAAGATACTTCTATGTCGAAGGTGCATAGTAAGAATAGGTTCATTCGTTTATGAATTCATCGAGTCCTGTAAGGTTAGTGAGATACTTTCATGTCCAAAATAAACCATAGGGACATTTTATGAATTTATCTTAAAACCAAGTCCACTAGTGTCATTAGGATACTTTTACGTACTTTAAGAGACATGTTGATCTTTTTTGAACAAGTTCAAGTCTTAGGATAGGTTATCATCATCATCATCATCATCATCATTATTATAAAATGAAATCAAAATTTTGAAAGTTAAAGCAATGTCTCTAAATTAAAATAGTACGTGAATTTTTTCTTAAAATATGAGAGAGGTTCTACAGATTATTTTAATAACGAGATATCCTTTTCAAAATGAATATCAACATTTTTCAAATTTTGTGAAAATAAAACCTTTCATATTCTTTCGACTCTTTGATAGGGTACGTAAGATATTTTGATTGTTAAAACAAAAAATTTCCTATTCCTCCGGTTTTCTATTGGAGTGTGGAAGATATTTTGAATTTTCATATTCCTCCGTCTCTCCAATGGGGAATGAGAAATATTTGATTTTCAAAAATATTAAAAATCTAATTTTCTCTAAACGAATAATAAAATTAGATTAGAAATTTTTGAAATGGGAATTGTAATCAAATACCAAATATTGAAACTGAATAAAGATTAAAATTTAAACTAACATGTGATTAATAGGTACTGATTTCCAAGTATCACGAGAAGATAAATCCTTACTTGTGATTGTAGTTAAGTCCCAAACCCTTTCATATGAACTTTGGCATTAACGTAGGCCTCGAAGTTTGTTTTCTAGTGTTTCGTAGCCCTCAACAAAAAGATAGATGACCAATCTCAGATAGCCAAAATAGACTGGTGGCCACGCCAAAATAAATAGGCATTTTGTAATGACGATTTAGGATAAAGTCAAGTGAGTGATTCATCTCGACAACTTGATCCGTAAAAATAGGAAAAATTCATAATGATATACCGCTAAAAATAAAAATAATAATATATAGATATATATATATATAGAAATGAGGGATACACTCACCTTTTAAGTTAGGCTGGTTAGGATTCATACCTAGGCCATGTTGTAACTACATCACATCTCTTCTTTTAAGGACGTCAACCAAAATCTTCAAAAGCCACTCTTAAGAATATTTCAACAAGGATTTTTAACGAAAACCTCTCTCGAGGACTTTTTAACAAAGATCTCACAAAAAGCCTCTCCTAAAGTAATTTAAAAATTTTCTAAAGCCTTTCTTCAGATATATCAAAAACTTCCAAAGTCTCTCTTGAGGATGTTTCATCAAAAACCTTCAAAGCCTCTCTTAAGGACATTTTATCCTAAGCCTTTCTTGAGTATATTTCAAAAACTTCCAAAGCCTCACTTAAAGATATTTCATCAAAACCCTTCAAAGCCTCTCTTGAGATATTTCATACAATGCCTCTCTTAAGGATATTTAAAAAATTTCCAAAGCCTTTCTTAAAGATGTTTCATCAAAAACCTTCAAAGCTTCTCTCGAGGACATTTCATCCAACTCTTGAGGATATTTCATCCAAAGCCTCTCATAGGGATATTTCAATAACCTCTAAAGCTTCTCTTAAGGATATTTCATCTAAATCCTCTTTTGAGAATATCTCAAAACCTCCAAAGCTTCTCGCACAGATATTTTCATACATTTTAAACCCTCTTTTGTGGACATCTTACAAAAGATTTCTAGAGCCTCTCTTGAGGTTGTTTCAGCTAAAAACTTTTAAAGCATCTCTTAACGATATTTCAACAAAGACTTTTGCAAAGCCTCTCTCGAGGATGCCTATAATGCCTCTAATGAGACTTTTAATTTTTTTCAAATTTTTAAATCAATCTTAGAGATAATTTAAGCCAAGGAACGCATTAGGTCTATTTTTCAAAAGTTCCTTTCCATTTACTAAAAAAAATTATTTCACCCATGTAGAGTCAATCCATAAAAAGCCAGATGCTTATCGGATCGGTCTACAAATAGTTGGGCACCTGTTGAGTCCAATTCCACATTAGCTGGCATCTATAAAGGAAGGTCAATCCCTAAAAAGCCCAAAGCTTAGTAAGGACATGAAACCTTAAAAAATCAATTTAGTTTATTTTGTACTAATAGGAATCACTGCCATTATATCGTATTCATTAGCGTGAAGCATTAATTAGATTTCATTTTTGCAGGCACTCAAAAGGCATCATCCCACCTCGGATAAAATGGTGCCTATTTGTCTTTGCCTTATTCTTAATACTCAACAACAACCAAAAAGGAGTAGCTATAGATGCCTAATTTTGTCTGGGCTTTCGTGTAAACATCTTGGGGCTTCATCAAAGTTGAATGTACAAGCTTGAGTCCAACCCCCATCATTCCTAGCTAAGCTACAGTTGTAAATGATTTAAGCTAAGGTCGAGTTTTATAAAAAAATATATATATTAGATAAATTTGATCCCACTTACATATTAGTTAATTTATTAGGGCTTAGTTTATTTAATTATATCATATCATAAATTATTTAATTTAAACCCAAGTCTTATAAAAAATATATTAGATAAAATAGGGCTTACATGTATATTTAATTAATTTAATTGGTCTTGGTTTATTTAATTGTGCTGGGCGAATTTTTCAAATATTTTAAATTCTTGACAAGGCTTATTAAAATTATTTTAATCTAATATGTCCATTTAGTTAATTAATTTTAGGTCTATTGGGTTGGGTTAATGATTTTTTAAGGCCCAATTAGCTTGACAGTGGGAAATTTCAAGGCAAAAATTGATAATTCAAGGGATGTTTACAACTTTTGTGGCTAATTGATACTCAAGTATTAGTATTTGGACCAATTAAAAATTGAAAGCACATTCTGGTATACCATGACTCACCAAATTACAAAGCAAAATGATCAAAATGCACCTTTGTTTAGCCCTAGTTTGCTTTGGCTAAATAGCCTCTTTAAAACACTAAAATTAGCTTTCAATTGGTTACATGCGCTATAATTCTTTCACTTTCACACAAGCCATAACTCATTAACTACTTACAAACCTTGCCCTTAAATCTCTTCAAGCATAACAAGTCAAAAAAAAAAACTTATGCCTACTCCCCTCACAATTTGGCACAACCACCAATTTCATATATTTTCACCTTATAATGCACAACAAGTACAACCTAACCACTTAAGAAACCATTACCGCCTAACCACCTAAGAAACCATTCTCTACACTAGTCACCCACCTTTAATATAGATAGCCACCAAAAATTTTGATGCTACCCTTGTGGCAAAGCAAAATATTGCTTTGGCATTGTCTGATTAACAAAGCCAAAAGGGAAAAAGGTGTAGAAAGGCTAAAAGAGAGATTAAGCAAGCTTTAAGGTTTATATTTGTATATTTCCTTCACCCTTTTTTATTTCATTTTTTGTCATTTTAGCAAGCCTTTTAATGATAACCATGAACCTTGTAGGATTCGTGCATCTCTTTGAACTTGTTTGATGTTGTTGTGTGGTTAATGAGCTATTATGGTATTTTTGTGATTAAAAATCATGCTTCTTTCTCCATTTTTATTTGGCCAGATTCATGTTTAGCATTGATATTTTTGTCTCATCTCAAGCTTTGATTTATGATGCTAGATATTTATTGTTGCTTAACCAAACGTTGTTGTGTCATTGCTTATGTTTTGATCATCAAATGTTTGTTAAAATGACATATTATATGTGCTTAATCATGCCTTGAGTGTTTGATGTCATGCTTGTTTATTTAGTCTATAACATGATTGATATAATGCTTGCTTGATGTGTACTAAAATCTAATTTTGTAAAACCCCCAAGTTACATCCACATTACATTTAATAAATATAGATTAACATGGACTTAATGATTTCTATTAATTGGTTTTTCAATATTTGGGAAAAATCAAGCTTTTCGTGTTTGTATGCAAGGTTCAATAAGGCCTAATATTTTGATTTGAAAACAAAAATGTGTCTTTTAAAATTTCCTTAAGTTGTTTGTGCCTTGATCTTGTGTCTAGTTGTCATGTGCTTGTGAAATGGTTAATTGGCTATTTCATTATCCCAAACTACTCTAAGATTATCCAAATGAGCTTGTGAAGCCAGTGCCATTAAACCCTTTTTATCATGGACATTCCCGTAACGCAAGTCTAGCTCTAGAAAACCCAAAAACTGAAAAATTCCCCTATTTCACCCTAGCAACACTGCAATTAGGAATTGAAAAAATCATTTTTGAACCTTAATCAATTTTTACTAAATTTTCTAATATTTTTCTCTTGAAAGGAATCGAATTACCTTTCCAATGATATCTTGTTACCCTCGTATCATTCTGGATGAGGAAGTTAAGATTTTTCAAATCAACATTGGAGCCTTTGGAATTAGTGATTTACATTTTGTTTGGGCCATTTTAGCCCACATAATGATTTTCCTAGATTTTTTAAATATTTTCCCCTAAAAGTTTATGAAATTCTATTTTTAAAAAGGTATCATTTGTGATTTAACAAATTTGAATGAGCCTATAATTGATTTTTCAAATTCTATTGTGCCATTTCCCCTTCTCATGCTACTAGTGTCAATCGAGTCTGCTTCAAAAATTATTTCCTAAAAGTGATTTTTTAGGATTGTTGGAATATTTTTATATTAATCCTCATCAAATTATTTTTCCAACAGTACCTCACCAGTTCCTTAGAAACATCTATCAGTACGGAATAAAATTTGATATGAGACTAGTCCGAAGTTGTCCCATATTTTTGGCATTTATTGAAATTAATCAATTGTTTTTAAATCTCTCTCAAAGGCATTTGAATGCCTCTAGATGAGTTAACCAACCTCTATCGAGGCTAAAAGCATGCGTTAACCCCCTTTAGGCTTAGATCAAGGCATAAGCATTTTTTCAAATCTTGTTAATTTTTATTTTTTGTCAATTTTTAGTTTTTAATTCAAAAATTGTTGATTTTGACAAGAAATGTGAAATTTGTCATTTTTGTCAAGAAATCGTCAGTCAAAATTTTCGAATCTCTTTTTTTTTTTCAAAATCATCAAAAAACATACTTTTTCCTCTAGATTTTTCTATAAACTTTCTCAAAATTCAAACATAGTTTTCATGTTCAAGCAACCAATGATCCAAAAACATTTCAAAAATTGTTAACTTGATTATTTCTAGATAATCGACAATAATTATGAGATGCATTCTGATCATCCCTCCTCTTTTTTCTTTATGTGGTTTATGTTGTGCAATATTATCTCTTTTTCATCCTACTAACATGTTTCTCTTTGTGCTATTTACTTTGCATTCATATTTTCAAATTGTTTTAAAAAATCATAAAGATAATGTTTTGTGTTAATATCCTCTAGTGCTTGATATGAAATATCTATTTTTAAAATTAAATCTAAAGCTTATTTTGTCAAAAATCTCTATATTTCCTACCTCTTTGGATACATATAGGATTGAAATTTTTGGTAAAATCTAGATCTACTATTTTATACAACTTCATGCACAAAACGAGACTATATCAAAATAATGACAAGTTTAAACCGAAACCAAAACTAAGTTAAGACATAGCTAGGAGATACCTATTTTGGGCATCATGGGGATTTTAATACTTCCCCACATGCAACAACTCCTAAACCCAACCTTTTAATCTTTGGATCGTGCAAAACATGAAATTGATGTTTCAGGTTTCATAATTCAAAATGTTGGTTTCAATAGGCATCTAATCATGCCTAGTCCAAATGATCAGTGATGACTCCAATTGTTGGCCGCTTTATGGTGGCCATCCAAGAGCAATTGGACAAGCGATTCATCCAATGGTCTTTCCTCATCATCATGAGTCAAGAATCTATACTTTCTTGCTCCCATCACGTCAAAAAGGAATAGCTTAATCTAGTGATTCGTTTGATGATCCTTTCTCATAATTACAAGCCAAGAATCTATATTTTCTTGCTCCTATCATATCAAAATACAAACCTAGTTTTCATGCCTCAAGCAAGCAATAGATGCAAAAGCATCTTAAAAATTGTTAACTTGGTTATTCCTAGATAATCGATGACAATTACAAGATGCATTGCAATTGTCCCTCTTCTTTTTTTTCTTTGTATAGTTTATTGTATGGAATATTATCTCTTTGCCATGTTATTAATACATTTCTCTTGATTGTGCTTACTTTGCATTCATATTTTCAAATTGTTTTCAAAGATCATAAAGGCAGTGTTTTGTATCAATATCCTTTTATGCTTGATGTTAAATATCATGTTTTCAAAATTATATTTGAAGCTCATTTTGTCAAAAATATATATTTCCCACCTCTTTAGGATACATATAGGATTGAAATTTTTTGTAGAATCTAGATTTACTATTTTATACAACTTATACATAAAGGGGATTATGTTGAACTAATGATAAGTCAAAATCGAAGAAACCAAAACTGAGTTAAGACATAGCTAGGAGATACATATTTTGGGCATTGTAAGGATATTAAGACTTCCCTAAATATTACCAATTCCTAAACCCAACCTTTAAATTTTGGACCACGCGGAACATGAAATTGATGTTTCAAGTTTTATAACTCAAAATATTGGTTTCAATAGGCATCTTATCATGCCTAGCCCAAATGATCAGTGATGACTCCAATCAATGGCTACTTTATGGTGGCCATCCATGACTAGTTGGATGAGGGATTTATCCGATGGTCCTTCTTTATGATCATAATATGAGAATTTGTACTTTTTTACTCTCATCATGTCAAAAAGGAAGAGCTTCCAGTCGAGTGTACACTCCCTCATCGAGAAAATTATTTTTAGGTCTACGTGCTTCTATCGTAAAAAAAGGCACATTGCTTAAACTAAGCAATGACTTGGGGGAACCAAGACTCAAAAAAATGGCCTAGACAGAACCAAAAACCTAAAAATGACTTAGGTGAAACCAAGACTTAAAAAAACAACCTAGACAAAACTAGAACCTTAAAAATAATTGTATATGAGCAATAGCAATGCCTCATATTGCAAGTATAAGAATAAAAAAAGTAAATACTTCATGGAATGATGCAAATGCAATTTCTCACAAATGATGCGACCATTTGTAGTCTTAAATTATGCAAATACTTGTGAAACAATGCAAATTCAAAACAGAGGCAAATACACGTGAAAAGATATGAATGGTAATGTCATCAATGGTGCAATTTTTTGTGAAATAATGCAAATACAAGTATCACTATAGAAGCAAATACAGTTAAAATAGTGTAAATGTCAATGTCTTTAATTAGTGTAGATACTCATCAAACAATACAAATACAAGTATGAGTATAGAGGCAAATGCATAGGATAATGATACAAATGCTAATGTCATCTAATGGTTCAAATGTTTATGAATGATGCAAATGTCAAATTTTCATTTTACCTTTTCCTTTCCATGGATTAGTTTTTATTTTGATTTAGTGCCTTTTCAGGTTTCTCAAATAATTACTTCACTAAAAAATGTATTCTGTAGACACCTCATTTTGTCTGAGCCCACTTTTGGTATCCCCAGACTTAATTGAAAGATGATAGAATCAAAAATAATAAAATGAACTGGGAACCTGGGTGCCATGTCGCCAGGCACTATTAGTGACACGGTGCTAGGCAAAAATTTTTTTTGAAAAGTCAGAAATGCCTATGAGTCATATTAAAATATATATATAAATGAAGCAGCAAAGGTCACTACTTGGGGTGTCACCGGAATAATTTAGATGAGTACATAAATCAATTTCCCACTATTTGTGACTAGGGTGAGGTATTCAAAGAGCCTAAGATACGTGCAAGTTATATTGTGCGTAAGTATTGATATGAGGCCTTTACATTGCTGACAATTTCAATTTTCACATATAGCATCAATACAATAATGTTTGGTATTGATACCTAGCATGTTTGTATCGATATAGACCTTAGCAGTAGGTAAAGTTGTGATTTTTGGCAAAATGTATTGATACACAAGCATGAGTATCGATATAAATCCATGCAATATCTATATAGGCCTTTAAGTCTCAAGATGGTAATTATTTTTTGCTCTTAGAGTAGATATACACCTCACTGTATCAATAATCATGGGTAAAAGTTCCCTTGTGTATCGATATAGATGTTTTATATCGATATACCAAGGTATTTTTACTCTATTCGAGCCACTTTTCAGCCTTCAAAAATCCAATTCAAACATGATTTTTGCACAAAAAATCATCATAATTCATACCAGGCCTTAGTTATGGGCACGTGATCAGATTTAAACAAATTTTTAAAGCCAAAATAGCCAATGACAAGGCTAATCTCATGAATTATATAGTTTGTCAAAAGGCAAGCCTGATTTTCTCCAATTGAATGTTGTTTTCAGCCTTTCCGCACCACCATTTTGCATAGCAAAACTAATGAAAATGAGACCAGTTAAGATACTACTTAGAATTGTCCCTTAATAAATGTATGAAAGATCAAAGATGCCCTTGCTTTGTCACCTAAAGGCATTGTTAAGCATTGAATTTAAATAGGGACCAAAGCTGGCTTAGAAAGAGAACTATCTTCCAACCATCTCTCAAAACTCCTTAAGTAATCTCTAGCCTTAAAACTCTCCCAAAAACATTATTCTATTGACCTTCATACTTTTTTCTTGTAGTTCCCTAAACCACCATTAGAAAACCTCTCAAAACCTAACCTTTCACACACTTTTATCCTTGAAATAGCTCACCATCAACAATGTTGCTAGAAAGCTTTTTCCTTTCATCATTTTTCTTTCTAAATACTAGCAACGAGGAGGAAGGAACTGAGCTTAAAGTCACTATTTCAATTAGAGAGGAAAGTTCAAGTCTTTTTTGGTATATTTTTTCTACCTTATTCCATGTATTTTCTATTTTTATCATTTGCATCATTTTAGTGAGACTTTCATGGTTCCATAACCACCCTAGGTCCCTCATGCTTTATTATTGCCTTGGTTGTGGTAGTTTTAGGATCTTGATGACCCTCTTAATACCTTGATGTTATTTAGATATGCAAACATGCCACCCTTCATTTTCATCTGTTAGCTCAAGCAAAAGATTGAACCAAGAGGGGAGGTGAATTGGTTATACAAGAACTTGACAAATTTGAAATAAATTAAAAATAAAAAGGGAGTTAAGGGTAAGAAAAATAAACAATCAATATATAAAGGTTCAATCCTAAAACTCAGCACCTACATCCTCTCTTCTTGGTACTTTTTTACCAAAGTGATTCACACAATTCACTAATAAAATTGTTTATCTTTAAGGCTAAGATATAGCCTTACACCTTTATCTTTTAAGGCTTAGATAAAACCTTTTAATTCCTTTGAGAATTCTACCACAAATTCTCAAACGTTTTCATTCATTTTCACACAACCTTTTTTGTGATATGAATAACGTATTTGCAAACAAATTGAGCCTCTAGTAAGTGGATATTTACTATAATTTAAGTACAAGGTGAATGAGATACAAATAAACTTGAAAGAGTATAAATTTGATACAAGAAAAATGAAGAATTCAAAGACTTTGAGCTTTTATTGTTCAATGCTTCATTGATCTTTGTATTTCTTGCTTCTTTAGCTATTGGAAACCTCTATTTATAGCTTAAAATTGATTTATAAACACTGGGCATTTAATGTTATGGTTGGACAGCCATTGTAGCCTTCATAAATGCTTGTTTCTATTCAGATCCACGCTATTATATTGATACAATACCAACGGTATCGATACAAGAATTAAAAAAGTGACTGTTACAGCCTGTTGTATCGATATGAGGGCTGAGTATCGATAACTACCAAGCTGTATCGGTACAGACACACTTGTATTAATACATTCAAGGGTTTTAGCCAAACCATGGCTAGTACTAAGCATTGTATCAATACATATACAGTGAGTATCAATACTCACTGTAATGTATCAATACATGCTGATAAGTACAATACAAATGAGGGCTTTAAGCATAGTATCGATACATTTATGCATTCGTTGATACATACCTTTAAATTCCTTTGTAAAATGATTTTTCTTGGCTTGATATTAACTTAAACATATTTCAAAAATATTCTAAGTATAAATATACATTTTGGAACATATATATTTGAGAAAAATACAAACTTAGTACTATTTGAAAAAAAAATTCAATTTTAACACAAATACTAAGTTGGAAATTATTGAGTACAAATTAATTTAGCTTCAGTTGTTTGTTATATCAAAACATAAATTAATTCAAAGCTAACAATCTCCCCCTTTTTGATATAACAAAACTTAAGATAAATTTACTTGTTAATGATTCCCCCTAAATTTTTTAGATTTGAAAAAAAAAAAAAAAACCTCAATAAAGCGATGGTTTTCAAAAGTTTTAATTTGAGCAAATGAGGTCCTTTAAAGCTACAACATTTCAAATCGATAATATTGCCTAAGATTTTCAAAATTCAAGCTACAGCATGTAAAAATGTTCAATTTCAACATGTTATTTAGGCTTCAACACAACAATATAATCATAATCAAGAGCATAATAATATCATGGAAGACATGTTGCATTGTGCATAATAATATCATCGAAGACAGATTTAGCAATGCAAAACACATTTGGCAAATTTATGACATTTATCCCCATTTTTGTTGTATCAAAACAAAAGAAAGATCAATTCAAAGTAATGGAGAAAATGCAAGGAAAGATGATGCATTGAGAATAAAACATTAAATAGAGTCAACAAAATAAGTAAAAGAGGTCCACATGAATCCTAAAAACTTAAATGTCATCCTAAAATGAGGCTAAGATGACTAATTTTCAATGGTCAGAGGATCCACGAGGGGTGAAGAATTAGGTAAAGGTGTATAAGGAAATGCCACTGAGAAGCTATGGAATTGCTCAGTTAACACCCGATGACTCTACTTGAGACTAGAAAGGTGGGCACCAATGAAATCGAATAGGTGATCCCAAGAGTCAAAGCATCGCTCCCATGTATCAAGACATCCCATGATCGAATTGAACATATGTTGGAGGTCCATAGGCACGGATGGTAAGCTATCAAAAGCCGAGGGTGGAAGAGGTGCATCATGTTCCATATCATCATCATCATGGTCAACGGGAGCGAGAGCATTTGGTTGCTCAAGCGATAGAAGTAGTTATCGATAAGCCTTAGGAACAAAGTTGGCACCTTAAATTTCATACCCAGCAAGCCCCATGGATTTACGTCTTATACAGCGATAAGAAGATACCATAATCCTAGGGTCAAAAGAAAGGTCAATACCTTGAGTGTCAAAGTAGTAACTTAATGCCATGCCATGAAGGAGACTATAACAACCACGAACACAAAGAATAAGATCCATAAAGATAAAATGGGCTAAGTTTGGGTGAGTTCTGGTTTGAATCATATAAAGCCATCAATAGTTGAAATCGCTAATCAAGGTATGTTTGGTACCGTATGGATGGAGTAAATGAGAAATGATAAGATGAATTAAGTGATCAACTAGAGAAAGAAGCGTGGCTTTGTTGTTTAGGGTGCGCAAGGTTGCAAAAGTTAGACCTTTATTGATTACGCCTTCATTCAAGAAACCAAAGGCAGTCATAAGAGAAGCTAGGTTAACTACGAAACCTTATCCCAAAAGATAATATCGAATAGCAATGACATGATCATGATCATCAATGATAAGTGAGGCATTGCTAAAGAATGCATGAGTAAGATTCTCACAAATCAAAATATTGAGAGAAAAAAATTTCCTTTATATGAAGGTATCAAAAATTTGAAGGTAGGGATAAGCAATAGACCAAAGGAAAGGAAAGTCGATTACTCAACATTGTTGGATAGGCATACGGGCATAGATGGTTATGAATCACTCACGAGTTCATGCATCCCTAAAGCATAGATCAAAGAATAATTGTGTTTGGGGAGGAGGTGGTTGACGAGCGATAAAAATGGAAACACAGCTGATAGGTCCTTGACGATGAGTGATTTGTTTGGTCTTTAGAGGCATGGTAGTGTTTAAAAGTGGTTAGGGAATTTTGTCAAGCAAGTCATGACACGGTAGAACTGGATGCTAGTTCAAACAAATGAATAAGAGGAAAGATGTTGTTAAAGTGTTTAAAGTGATTTGAAAGGAATCCAATGAAGTGGAAGTAGGTTCAGATAAGGTTTGAAGTTGCCTAAGGGAGGAGTCCAAGTTGAGGAAGCTAGGAACAGGTTACCTAGGCAGGATGGGTTGCTAAGGAAGGGCTATATGAGGAATATGGTTGAACACGTGGTGGGCAATAAGTTTTAATGGCAATATGGTATAGTTTATCGAGTAATTTCGCAACCAATCACAATAGCCAAGTTGAGAAAGACTTGAGAATGAAAAATCCCTAAAAAATTTTAAAGAAATTTGGACAAACTTTGAGAAATTTGAAAGAATAATAGTTAATATTTGAGTAAGAGAGTTTTCAAATTTTTATGGTTTTAGGTGGTAATGGATTGAATTTTAGAGGGAAATGGTGAATTATTATGAAATCAACCTATTTTGGATCAAGGATTGTAAGAAAAATGAAAGTTAGATGAAGTGTGATGATTGAGGGTTGAGTAAGTGAGAGGAGGCTAAGTGAAATGGTGAACAGTGCTCGATGAAAATAAAGAATTGGGTCTCGAGACATAGAAAAAGTTAGGGCTGTACCGATAAAAGATGGAGAGTATTGATACATGGAGTCAGGTATCGATACAATGAACAATTCTGGGTTTTGTATCGATACTTTAACACTGGTCTCGATACTAGGAAAGAGTTTTTACTGGTATCGATATGTATAGCCTAGTATTGGGTCATTTCCATTAAGATGGCATCAATTTAAGCATAATTTTGACCCAATTACTCTTTGAAAAGCATTTGAAAATGGAACTTTGAACAAAAGTTTTGACATCAAAATCATTTTGCATAACAATTCAAAATTTAACCAAAAGACAAAATCATCCAAGAATCAAAAGTCATACAAGTGCACATCATCAAACAAATAGGTATGTAAGGCTAGCTTTTCAAACTAAGCATGATGTAAACAATATTGAGGCAAAGTATCAGAATTTTATCAACTTATAAATTTAGGGTGCATTCATTAAGCCAATTTCTCTTCTAATTATGCAAACTCTATCATTTTCAAGTGGTTTACTGAAAATATCAGGTAGTTGATGTAAGGTATCAATGAATTCAAGCACTATATTACCTTTTTGCACATGATCTCCAATAAAGTGATGCCTAATCTCTATGTGCATAGTTCTAGAGTGTTTATTAGATTTTTTGTGAGACAAATGGCACTAGTAATATCATATTTAATTGGAGCATGATCCATGGTACTGCCAAAATCCTCCATTGTTTGTTTTATCCACAGAATTTAGGCACAACAACTTCTTGCAAATGTGTAGTCCGCTTTGATTGTTGATAAAGCAACACTATTTTGTTTATTGGAGAACCATGATATCAGCATATTTCTAAGAAATTGACATCCATTTAAAAAAGCACTTTTGACATCCATTTGAAATAACTTAAAATTATTAAAACATGCAAAAGCTAATAGTATTCTAATGGCTTCTAGTCTAGCTACGGGAGCATAAGTTTCATCAAAATCAATTCCTTCTTCTTGACTATATCCCTTAGCTACTAATCTAGCCTTATTTCTAACTATGGTTCCATGCT
>JBBYHK010130953.1:90376-125219 GCA_038382065.1 Adansonia grandidieri | reverse complement strand
TCATGTGACATTGACCTTTTTGATCTAATTTAGACTTCAAAAAAATGTTTTGATTAATTCAAAAGTCTAAATTCGTACTCTGATATGGGTTTTAATCTTTTTGGATGCAAAGAAATAAGTTAAAATCGAGTTTTGGATCAATGGTGGATAGTCAAAAATGCCTAGATCGTGGAAAATGGTCTATATGTATCGGTACATTGTAGAATGTATCGATACATTTGGTCCAAAAGCCTTAAGTGTATCGATACAATGAACATTGTATCGATACAATGATCATTGCATCTATATTATGAACCATTGTATCCATATATATTGATATGTATCGATACATTTCTTTACAGAATGCCCGTTTTGGTCTTGGCATAGCCTAGTATCAATACATGGGCTCCTATATCGATACATAAGCTCATGTATCGATACATTTACATGTTATATCGATAGAAATGGGGACATTTCAAAATTTTGGATCATTAGAGCATTGTATTGATACATGAGAACCATCTATCGATACATTCAAGCAAATTTATGAATTTTCTCATACCTTAAACTATGTCCTTTGATGCCACATCTTTGCATTTACCTTTGATATGACACATAGGCCTTCTTAACCTCTTCAAAATGTCACTTGGTGATCATCGCCCCCTCTCACATCCATGCCTCAGATTGCTAAAAATTAGCTCAGACAAAATAAGGTGTCTACAGGATCGTCCGAAGTTCGTAAAGGCCAAGCATGTGGAACGTTGACAGCAAGCGCTGATGGGTGAACGTTGTCAGCCGCTTTTGTCTTTTTATTTTCATGATCATTCCTTTAGGATATGCCATTACGTTCAATGGAAAATCTTCTTTAATAAGTGGGTAAAGATAAGTGAATGCTATTACTTGTAATGCCATCTTGAAATAGTTATATCTAATAGAAATAAGCCATCATGCTGCTCAAACGATGGCTTAGCATGTACTTAACATAAATGGTGATGAACAAATGTCATCTTTTAAACAGTCAGTCTTAGTCATCGTAAGGTATCATGTTGCTTCGTGAAGAGGAAATTTTAATATGGACATGCTGGTATGCTACCCGTTTAATGCCTTAACATTTATATTCATCATGTATGCCTAGACATCATACTGCCTATTCTCAAGGCAAATTTTGTTATACACTTTTGCTGCTATTCTTTCATTTCTTTATCTTTTACCTATCATTTTGTATTGGTTACTAATTCGTTCTCTTTTTGCTTTTCTTTTTCACCATGCATTATTTCATCATAATTACTGTCATTATGGGAGAATTACCTATAATAGATTAGTGTTCACCAAGGGACCTCTGTCATGGAGCAACAGTCCATTTCAGAGCAAAAGCCCTTTGAAGAAGTTTGAGCATGGTTAGAGCATTGACAGTATGAAGACCAGTGTGGACACTTCATTTTGTCTAGACCAGTTTTTGGCGTCCTAGGCGTTAGGTAATAGATGATAAAAGCAAAAAATAGAAATAAAATTTGGAGGACAACTGTCAGACTCTGTATCACCAAGTATTATTAGGTGACATAGTGCTAGGCGAGAAAATTTTTTTTGAAGGTCTAAAATGCCTATAGGCTGTATTGAAGAAAATGTAAAAACGAGGCATCAAAGGCCACTTTTCATGGTGTCACCAAGGTCATTCAAATGAATACATAAATCAATTTCCCCTTGTTTGTGACCAAGTTGAGGTAAATCGAGAAGCCATAGATACGTACAAGTTATATTAGGTGCAAGTATTGATATGAGGCCTTTACGGTGCAAAGAACTTCAATTTTCATTGTAGTATCAATACAAGAGGGTTTGATATCAATACCCAAGGTGTGGTATCGATGCCTGGCATGTTTGTATAGATATAAACCTTGGCAGTAGCAAAAGGTGTGATTTTTGGCAAAATGTATCATATACAAGCATGAGTATCGATATAAATCCATACAGTATCGATACAGGCCTCTAAGTCTCACGACTGGAAACATTTTTTACTCTTAGTATCTATACACAGCTCATTGCATTGATACTCAAGAGTAAAAAATACCTTGTGTATCGATAAAACATGTTTTGTATTGAAACCCCAAGGCATTTTTGCCTAGTTCAAGCCACTTTTTAGCCTTCGAAAACCTGATTTAAACATGTTTTTTCACCAAGGAACTATCATAAAACATTGCAAACCTCAACTATAGGTTCATTAACAGATTCAAACAAAATTTTGGAGCCTAAGCAATTAATGGCAAAGGTCACTTTCATAAGATATATGGGTGAAAGAGGTTATGGTAGGCATATCTCCAGTTGCAAGCTATCACAGCCTTCCTGCTTCCTTGCTCAGCATGGCAGAACCAATAAGAAGAGAGTCAGCTGAGCATGGTAGCTGGAGATGTCCCCTAGTGCAGAAGGGAAAAATAAATAATGCCCTCCCATGATCTTCTAAAAGTAGAGATTGAGCATTGAATCAAACACTACCAGTTATCTAAGAAAAAAACTCTCTCATCTATCAAAGAAGCTCTCCAGCAATCCCAGAAAACTTTTAACCCATCCCCATAAATCTTCTAGCCACTCTAACTTGAAAAGCTTACCAAAACATTGTTCCATTGCCTTTCACCCTCGACCAACCTCATTCCTATAGCTCTCTAAAACCACCACCAAACACCTTTAAAAACTCAACCTTTCACACACTTTCATCCTCAAAAGACCCCATCAGCAACCATATTACTAGAAAACTTCTTCCTTTCACCTTTTTCTTGCTAAACAATAGCAAAAAGAGGGAAGGAACTGAGCTTAAAGTCATTACTTTATAAAAGGAGAAAACTTCAAGTTTTTATTAGTATATTTTTTTACCTTGTTCCATATATTTTCTGTTTTGATCATCCATTTCTTTTTAGTGAACCTTTCATGTTGCAATGATCGTCTTAATACTCCCATGTATCTTTGTTGCCTTGGTTGTGGTAGTCCTAGTATCTTGACGACCCTCTTGACACCATGATGTTGTTAGATATGTAAACTCACCATGCTTCATTTTCATCATCATACAGCTTTTTTTCATGCATCTTTTGCCATATTCCTTCCATATTCACATATCCATTTCACATTTAAATGGTAACCTTAGTGTGTCTTAGGTATGTTCAAAATTTTTCTTATGTTTTAGGGATGAAATAAAAATGTTGTCTTGACAACTCCAACATCCACTCTTTTGTATAAACATGTTTCTATCATCTCTAGGCACCCTATTTGTCATCTTCTTAAATCTATGCCACCCGTATCCATGTCAAAATGTCATCTTTGCATGTTTGCATGTTTAATCCATGTTTATCTTTGTTTGTGCTGTATTTTGTTCATGATATCTACATTAAAATGCTTGTTTGTTTCTTACAAACTGATTTTTAGAAACATCCCTAAGTTAAGTTAATGTTACCTTCAATAGATGAAGAGCAACATAGACTTAATGTTTTCATCAAATGGGTCTCCTAATCTTAGGGGCAAATCAACATTTTAGCTCTGGATTCATGGTGATATAAGTTCATTTTCCCAAAATAAAAAGAAATCCTTTTAAGTATTAATCCTTGATCTTAAGTATCATGTTATTTTTGGTGACATAGTCAATAAGTTGTTCCATTATCCCAAAGTACTCCAGGATTATGGAATAAACTTGTGAAGCCTGTGTTACTTTTTGTTGTAGATGTTCGAATGTCCTAGACCGAAGTCTATCTTCAAAAAAATAGAAATATCAAATAATCCCTTTATTTTTACTCTAGCAGCACTATAGTCCAAACTTAAAAAATCACTTTCAAACCACAAAATGTTTTCTTTGATTTTTCTATTCTTTCCCTTAAAGGGAATCAAATTACCTTTTTAATGGTGTCTTACTTGCCCTCGGATAAACAACCAGCATGTAACATTTTATTTGGGCCACTTTGGCCCTTCAAGTGAATTTTTCAAAATTTTTGAATATTTTTCCTAAAAAGTTCACAAATTTCCCTTTTCAAAAAGGTATCGTTCATGATATGATATTCTGGAAATGCTTGGAATGATTTTTCCAAAGTCCATCATGCTTTTTTCCTCGTACATGCTGCCAATGTCAAGACCTACTTAACTTCAAAAATTAATTCTATCTAGAAACTGCTTTTCTAGAATCTTTGGACTATTTTTTATATTAAACTTTGTCGAGCTATCTTTCCAACGGCACCTTATTACCCTTTGGAGTCAACGAATATGCCCAAAAAAATCCAAAAATAAAGATGACACGATGCTATCCCTTATTTTTAACCGAATTTTAAATCTCCTTTTATCGTGACGTTCGGATGTCTTGAAATGCACTTGTTTAGTCTCCCCCCACAACATTAACCATTTTTGACTCAGATCAAGATAAAAATACAAAAAATAGGATTTCATATTAAAATTTTTGCTAGTAGAGATACTTTTACTCCATTACTCCAAAAGGGATACTCAAACCCCATTTTTAATTAAAAAATTCAAAATTTCTCTTTGTTCCTAATTGTTTTCCTAACTTTGGGGATACTCTAACCCTATTTTTAATTAAAAATTCAAATTTTCTCTTTGTTCCTTAATGCTTACTTAACTTTGGGGATATTCCAACCTCACTACCCAAAAAGGATACTCCAACCTTATTTTTTTCATTAAAAATTCAAAGTTTCACTTTAACCTTAACTATATTCATGACTTCATTTTAGGGGATACTCCAACCTCACCTCTTCGAGGGGATACTCCAACCTCACTTTTACCTCAAAAACTTAAAATTTTCTCTCTTCTAGATGCCTCAAACTGTTTTGATAAAAATTGCCTTTGTTCTTCAAATTACTAGCACATCCATATTGGTGTCTAAAATTATCATCCCAGTTATTCTTCAATAATTGAAGGCAATTATGAGATACATTTCGATCCCCTTTCCTTTTTATGTTCTTTGGTTTCTGATTGCTTGTTTCTGACATTATTATATTTCTCATTTTTTCACCTTACTAACTTGTTTCTTTTATAGTGTTGTTATGCATTCATATTTAAAAATCATTTTCCAATAAAATTGATGAAACATCCAATTTTTAAAATCCAATCTGGATATTGTTTTCATAAAAAAATCTTCTATGTTCCTTACATCTCTGTGGCGCATACGTGATCTAATTTTCTTAAAAAAAAACTCGAATTTCCATTTTCCAAAACTTCATGCATTAAAGAGAATTATATCTAAATAGAGTCCAAATGGAACTGATTTAACTAAGACCAAAGTGAGACATAGTTAGTGGTACCAATTTCGGGCATTATAGGGAGGCACATCCTTTCCTACGCATAACTAGCTCCCGAGCCCAACCAACTAATCTCTAGACTTCGCAAACCTTGAAATCAGTGTTTTGAGTTTCATAACTCGTAATATTATTTTCAATAGGCATTCGATCTTGCTTAGCCTAATCGATGGTGACTCTAACTTTATGGCCACTTCGTGGTAGTTATTCGGGTTCAGTTGGACAGTGACTCGTTTGACGATCCCTATCCCTTTCATATTATCACGCCTAATCCAAATTTCAATCAAAGGATAGCTCAAAGGCACAACCATAACCAACCATCATTTATTTTTAAGTCGAACGTGCCATGCCCTTTGGGTCGTCTGAAGTTTTAAAGGCCGGGCATGTGGTGACAGCTTGGCGACTCTACTGGGGACCATAGAGAGTTAAGCCTATAACTAGTCATTTCTCACTTAATTATCAGTTTTTTTATCTTTATAATTATTTAGATATAATTCTTTTTTTATTTTTTTACTTACTAATCTCTATTGTTTATGTTTTTGTCCTTTGATTGTTAGGGGATATTCGTGCCCAAATAAATATTGATTTGAATAAGTACGGTAATATGGGAGTGAAACAAAAAAGTTTGATTGTTTCCCCGACACACACCGTGCACTTGCGTTTGCACTAGATTCCCACCATACACCATGGTGTGGTTAGTATCCTAATTATTAGGAAGAAGTAAGCCATTCACCTTTATGAATAACCCTTTGCATAGGCATGGTAAGACCTTTTGGATGTAAACTATCTATGTCTCTCATGAGTACCCTTCCACACTTACATAGGGAAATACATCCACTGAATCGAACCTTTTTGCCAAACCCATGATGGGCATAGGATTAGGGTGCCTCAGCTATTCTTACCGAATGGAAGATCGATTCGGATACCATAATAGGTGTCAACTTAAACCTATGTAGTGAACCATACGAGCTAAACCATGTCAAACCATACTGGATGCTGCTAGAATAACTCAAAGATTAGGGTCACTCGGGGAAACCTTTCTTGCCTTTACTTCTATACACCATTGGTTACGCAGGTGATGATGGGTGAACATTATCACTCATGTTTGTCTTTTTATTTTCATGATCATTCTTTTAGGATATGCTAGCAGGTTTGATGGTAAATCCTCTTTAATAAGTGGGTAAGGACAAGTGAATGCCATTTCCAGCAATGCCATTTTGAAATAGTCATATCTGACCAAAATAAGCTGTCATGCTGCCTGAATGATGGCTTAGCATAAATGATGATGAACAAACATCATCATTTAAATGGTTAGTCTTAGTCACCATGAGGTATCATGTTGCTTCATAAAGAGGAAATTTTAATATGAACATGCTGGTACGCTGCCCATTTAATGCCTCAACATTTATAGTCATCGTGTCTGCCCCAAGCATCTTATCGCGTATTCTCAAGGCAAATTTTGTGATACACTTTTGCTACTAATTTCCTTATCTTTTACCTATTATTTTGTATTGGTTACTAAATCATTCTCATTTTCCTTTTCTTTTCCATCAGCATCATTTCGTCATAATTACTATATTCATGGGACAATAAGCTCTAATGGGTTAATGTTCACCAAGTGGCATCTGTCGTGCAGCAACATTTCACTTTAAAGCTAAAGCCTTTTAAAAAAGTTCAAGTATGGTCGGAGTGCTGACAGTGTAAAGATGGAGATGTCCTTAAACCGGGGAATATATTAGTAGTGCATGAAAGGGCTAAAATAGGATACTGTCAAAGTGATTGGCAAGATCTGAAGATCATATGGAATAATTGGGACAGTACTGAAAGGGAATCATTCACCAAGAGATATGAAGATATCGCTCTTCTACTTTAAGTTCGTTTGGACATTGATTTGTTGCAAGCGCCCTCTCAGTTTTGGAATCTAGTATACCAGTGTTTCACCTTCAATCATAAAGACTTAGTCCCTACGGTTGATGAATACACTGTATTACTCAAAATTGAGAAAGCAAAGGTCGACAGAATATATTGTAAAGCGTTGAATCCTCCAACCTTTAAGAAAAGGTTGGCTCAAATCCTTGAGGTAACGGAGTCTTGGTTGAGAGCCATATCAAAACAAGGGGGAATAGTGAATGCATCTCATAGGCTAGTTTAAAAAAAGTAATGGTACCATTGACATCCAAAAAATCCAATATATCTATGCTTTGGCAATATATAGTCTAGTTATATTCCCAAAGAAATTAAGCTATGTTGAAGCTATGGTTGCTAATGTTTCTCATTATGTTGCAACATCAATCCTGCACTGGCCATCCTTGTTCAAACTATTCGAGCTCTTAATTTTTGTAAGAAAATTAGGAATAGGCCGATTCATTGAATGTGCACTGCTCTTTCACATTTGCCTCGTCAGTCACTTTAGTCCAGAAGAAAGTAAGATGTCGTGTCACTTCTTACCTTCCTTTAGCCCTATCTCTAAGGTACTTGAGAAGGAATGGCCTCAAAACAAATCTGAAGAGTAATAGGTACCAAAATTTCGGAACGTTAAGGGGGAGGAGGTAATAGGGAAGGCCTCTTGGTTTTTCCCATAAGCAGTCATATACTAGTGTAGAGATTACAACTGTGTATAGCTTATGGGATTATGGGGAAGTACTAGCTACTCCTCTCTTTTAGTTCTTCAACAATTATAGTGCCGTCAATTCATTCCTTTCATCCAAGACCTAGAGTTGTGGGATTTCAATTATGGTGAGCCCAATTACAAGTCCAAAGTCCAGCTAGCCTTTCAAGCATAGAAATAAACCCATTGCATGGAGAGATATTGAAGAGGGAGTAATATAACCCCAAGATATGATGAATGGAGGATCCATTGCGTTAATAAGTCGTGCCCCTGTCTGGTGTTGAGACATCACAAATGTCAGTTGACGAATTTCCTTTTGAAATTGAATTGCTTAAGTAAGAGTAAGAATAGGAAAAGGCAACCTTGGTAAAGAGATTGCTTAATTAAAACAGGAAAATAGTCAATTGAAAATGGACCTCTATCTTAGGAATGGTGTCAAGGAGAAAAATGACCTCAAGGAGGATCTCGAGAGCTTGAAACAAGACTATGTGGCCCTTAACAAAGCAAGCAAGTCACAAAGACTTGGAAAGTCATCGGTTAAGTAGAGGACAGAAATTACTACTCTTGAGAAAGAACTACACCAATGAAAGAAGCTGCTAGGGTCATAAGAAAAAGCTTGTTAGAACCTAGACTCTTGTATCAACTTATCAAAGGAGGAATGAATAGTTAGGGGCTCGAGTCTGGGATTTAAGAGCAAACCAGGCCGAGAATGGAGTTCTGACACTTAAAATTCAAAACTTAGAGCATTCTCTTCAAGCTCACCAAGACCAAGTTAATGCATTAGTGACAGCTTCAAATGGTTAATCATGCATGCCAAAACTTTCTGGACTATCATCACTATCTCATGGAGCAGATCCAGGTAGCTCAATTAGAGGCCGAGACTATGATGGATGTAGCATGATCCCTGACACGTGAGATCTTGCCCATCGGAGCCCATAAGCAAGAGTTGTTGTATTTCTTAGACCATGTAGTCAAGCAATGTAATCGTGTCAGGCATTTTTGAACATAATCACATGTAACGAAGACATTTTGTTACTTTAATGAAAGATGCTATTGGTGGAATTGTCCCTTTACCTAATTGTCCTTTTTGCATTTGCATCACTAACCTAATCCTTTCATGGTTTTTATTCATTCATCCTTATTGCATCAAACATATGCATGAACATACCATAAAGGCCGAATCCAAAAGTAATTTAAAGTGAAGTGATCTAAAACAAGAAATCTACAGTTTGCCATCGATACAACACTCATAATCATTGAAAAGCAATGGAAAACGATTACTAGGGCCACTTCAAAAGACTTGAACTCATGTGCAGAGAGTCTTAAGAGCAAGCACTCTATAAGAATGAGGAACTTCAAGCACAAATCACTGAGCTAACTAAATTATTGTCCAATGTGTTAAAGGAAAAAGAATAAATGAGCATAGTCGAGACAGGGAAAGAACTAGCCCACCCTGAAAGCAATTTGAATAGTGGTACTGAGGCCACCAATGCTCATGAAGGGGCACTATATGGGCAACACCCTCTAGCAACGAACATCCCACCATCTTAGCCATTTATTTATATCAATCCTGCAATAGCGTCCCACTTAATTCTAGGATTTTAAGGCTCAAGCTCTTCACCATCAAGGCCTATAATCTCGGACCTCAATAAGCACGTGGAGCAAGAAAAAGTGAAGAGGCCCTTGGAAAATGATGAGGACTTAGACAAGTATCATTCATTAGAGAAGCGTCTTCGAGCTGTGGAAAGAAGTGACAAATTTGGAGTCCTAGATGCAAAGTTATTAGGGCTACTTTTGAGCCTTGTCATCTCGCCCAAGTTTAACATGCTTGATTTAAAAAATACAATGGTACTAATGACCCTACTACCCATCTTTACATGTACTCTCATAAAATGGTAGGACATGAAGAGAACAAAAAGCTGCTAATCCATTACTTCAAGGATAGTCTAACTAGGGCAGCCCTCCAATGGTACATAGGACTTGATCTTGCAAGAATTCAAACATAGGCAGACTTCACATGCGCATTCCTTAAATAGTATAAGCATGTATACGATTGGGTTTTAGATTGTCTTTCTATCATGAACATGAAGAAGAAATCTTCTGAGAGTTTTAGACAGTATGCTCAAAGATGGAGGAAGGAGGCAGCTCAAGTTCACCTTCTTCTAACTAAAAAAGAAATGACAGCTATGTTTGTTGGCACCTTATAAGCTTCTTACTACGAAAAGCTAGTATGAAACGACAAAAAAACTTTCATTGATATGGTCATATCAGGTGAAATGATTGAGAACGCTGTCAAGAGCAGCATGATATCTGTTGGAAAAACATCTGGATCAGTCAAAAAAATAGCAAATAAAGGTAAGGAAAGGAATGTGAATGCTGCAGGTGAGAACCATGCTAGGTTTAATCAAAGTCTTCATCTAGCATAGCCTATGTACTTCCCAAGAACATTGAATACGAGTCTTACCCTTTACTTATCAGCATCGCAACTAGTCTATACTACCGGTTTCACTTTTGCAATGAGCTTTGCACCAAATCCTATGCAAAGTATGGCCCAAAATGCATAGCCCCACATTATGCATAATGCAAGGCTCTAAATAACCAATAAGCACCCCAAGAAAGGGAGCACTTTGAACCACTTCTTTACTCGTATAAATAGATTTACACCCACTTATTGGCACATAAACTAGTGGCTTCAATATTCATAAACCTAAGATCACCAGCATACCCTAAATGGTATGATGAGAATGTTTATTATGAATACCACGTGGGGCACAAGGCCACTCTATTGAGAACTGCATTTCATTCAAAAGAAAGGTGTAGGGTTTACTAGGAAAATGAGTGATCAATATTGAGCAAGGTCTTGGACCCAATGTGGGGCCAACCTACTCCCTAACCATGTCGAACCAAAAGTGAATGCGAGAATGGATGGAAAAGGCTATCAAATTAAAAAAAGCATGAGAAAAGTCAAAACCCCGATAAATAAGGTCTGGCGGGATTTTGTGAAAATCAAAATGGTAAAGATAACAAAAGTCAAATAAAATATTTCGTTGATAAATTTTGCGGCCACTACAGTCAAGAGCACAACTTGCAACATTGTCCAAATTCTTGAAGATGGTCCAAAGGATGATGGATAGGTCCAAAATCGAGTTTTATGAGGAGTAGGATGGACATGATGATCCATCTGTCAATGCTACTGTGAGGGAAGACACACCGACGGTCAGATCTATAGTTCTTTGTCTTTTGTGGGCATAAAGAAAAGAGCTAATGAATGTTTTAGTCAGTACGCTGCAAGATGGATGGAAGAGGCTACCAAGATTCATTCCTTACTGACAGAAAAAGAGATGATTGTTAGATTCATTGGTACGCTGCAAGCCTCTTATTACGAAAAGATAGCGAGAAGCTTCCCGAAAAACTTTGTGGATGTGGTCTTACTCTATGAAAGGATCGATGAAGCCATGAAAAATGAATTGAGTAGAAAAAATATCTGCAAGGACAAAGGGAAAGGAAAAATAAAGGCTAGTAAGCAATCAAAATCCAGCACTAAAGCCAGTTCATCTCAAACTCATGATGAGTTAGACCTAAAGGAGATGATCATTGAAGAAAACTACGAGATTATGGAAAACATGGAAGAACTATGGACGTCAAAGAATTTGGTTTGGCAAATCCTGGTGTAAGCAAAGCTACTTAATGCAACCGAGAATATAGAGGAAATGGTTAACAACTACTGTGATTTCCATGTATTTGTGACCATCCTTTTCAAACATGCAAAGAGTTTCGCACAATGGTTTAAAGGATAATGAATGAGGGTAGCATTGATTTTTATCATGAAAAGCAAACTCGCATACTGACTTTGCAAATGCAATATCATCCGTCAATGCACTAAAAGAAGAAAAGGGCAATCTTGCTTATGGGATTGGAAGGTCATTGATTTTGTATGACAATCAACTAAGAGTTAAAGTTGACCTTGTTCAGCCTTAGATGATCATTCAACTTCTATCTCCCTTTTCGTATAAAGATGATAAGGTAGTCCCATAGAACTATGAAAGCAAAACCTTGGTCATCAGAGAACCTAGCTAGCAAGCAGAAGTGTTGATCTTTTAAAGGTAAGTCACCTAACTCGGAATGGCTGATGTTATGCCCCAACAGCATTAAAAAATGGCACTCAGCAAGGAAATGCTAATTTTATTCCTTAAGCACTAAATTCTGTAACCAAAAACTTAGATTCGATAGTAGTTAAGGATCCAATGACTGAGAAAAAAGCTATGAAATTCTTCAAATTCATCAAGCATAGTGAATACAGCATCGTCGATCAGTTGAACAAGCAACTTGCCAAGATACCTATGTTGTCACTATTGTTGAATTCAGAAGTTCACAAGAATGCCCTCCTTAAGGTTTTGAATGAGGCCTATGTCGCTCTTGACATCTTATAGGTCAGTTGGATCGCCTAGTGACCAACATCGCCATTGATAATTACATATCTTTCAGTGATGACAAAATCCTACATGGAGAAAGAGAATATTACAATGCCCTCTATATCACCATATATTTTAAAGGCACCACATTGCCCAAGGTACTAATTGATAATGGGTCAGCTTTAAATTTAATGCCCATGTCATGCTTGAACAAGCTCCCTGTTGATGCATCTCATATCCAAAATAATCGTATGATTGAGCCAGCGTTTGATGGAACTTACCAAAATGTTGTCAGGAACATCACTATTCCATTCCAAATCGGCCCATGTACTTACGAAGTTGACTTCTATGTGATGGATATTGCTTCATCATATAACTGCCTATTAGGAAGGCCATGAATTCATTCTACTAGGGCAATACCATCATCTTTGCACCAAAAGTTAAAATTTGTCATCAAGAATAAAGTTATCAGTATCGAAAGGGAAAAAGATATCATTGCTACGACCTTAATTGATGCCCCATATCTTAAACCTGATAAAGATATCCCAGAATCCTCTTTCTAACCCTTTGAGTTTATCAATGCTACTTATATCAAAGATGGATTGCCAATAGTCTAACCTCACCTATCAAAAAGCACTCACATAGGTTTGAATTTAACTGTTGGTAAGGGTGCCCATGATAGAAAGGGACTTAAAAAATGCCTCCAAGGAATTGTTAAAGCCTTGAAAATGGTCAACCAAATCAACAAAAAAGGGTTGGGATTCAAGGCCAATGCACGGCAAAAAAAAAAAAGCAAAAAAAAACATGAAAAAAGAATAGCTCATTTGTTAGGATAAGATGTGGAAGATGAGCCAATGATATTCCCACCACTTCAAAAAAGTTTTCACCCAAGGGGACATGTAAATACTGGCTCCGTTAGTGTTGTGGTCATGTTGAGCAAAATATTCGAGGATATCTCCATCAATGCAATTAGTGAGCCAAAAATGTCAACTACAAGTTCAGAGACTGGTCTGTGCCCTCTAGGGTTTATTTCGAGTGTTTGGACTAAGACTGAGATTCTTGTATTGTTCAAGTCTATTTCAAAGTGATGCTATGAACTAAACCTACATGCTCTCGCCCAAAATCATTGTAGGATCCTTTGTATGGGCAACTTTTATTAAGTATTATCAATGAAAATGACAAGCATTTTGCATTCATTCTTTATGTTCATAATTTTTGCCGACTTTAGACTTTTTTTACATCTTTTTCCACCTTTATTGTTCTTTTCCATATTTTTAGGTACCCCAATGAAGGTGAAATGAATGTTTATATTAAAGCTTTAGGAATTGATTTTGAGCAATGATCTATGCTAGCGAGGTCGAATCTAAAGAAGACGCTGAAAAGAACCCCATACCCTTGAACTATTGAGACTAGTTGAATAAGGAAAAAAACAAATATTACCTCATGAAGAATCCTCTAAAACCATAAACCTTGGAAAAGAAGAAGACCCAAAAAAAGTCAAAATCAAAATCCTCATAAAGCCATCAACTTGAGTTAAACTAATAAGTCTCCTTCAGGAATATCGAGATGTGTTTGCCTGGTCCTATCAAGACATGCTTGGACTAGATACTAATATTATGGTTTATAAACTTCCTTCTAAACCTAAATGCAAACCAATTTAGCAAAAGTTAAGGAGGATGAAACCATAAATGCTCTTTAAGATCAAGGAAGAAGTCAAGAAGCAATTTAAACCAGGATTTCTCGAGGTAGCCAAATATCCTGAATGGGTAGCCAAGATAGTCCCAATTTCGAGAAAGAATGATAAAGTGTGAATGTGTGTGGACTACAAAGTCCTGAACCGAGCTAGCCCCAAGGATAATTTTTCTTTGCCTCATATTGATACCTTAGTAGACAACACTACCAAAAATGCATTATTTTCTTTCATGGATAGGTTTTCGAGCTATAAACAAATCAAAATGGTAGTTAAAGACATGAAAAAGACCACTTTTATAACCAAGTGAGGAACTTTCTACTATAAAGTGATGCCCTTCAGGCTGAAAAATACCAGGGCAACTTACAAAAAGGCAATGGCAACATTATTCCAAGACCCTATGAATAAAAAATAGAGGTCTACATGGATGGCATGATCGCCAAATCAACAAAAGAGAGTAAACATTTTGCCAATCTATGAAAACTCTTTAAAAGGCTTTACAAATACCAACTCAAGCTAAATCCTACCAAATACACATTGGGCATCACCTTTGGTAAATTATTAGGGTTCATTGTGAGCGAGAAAGGAATAGAGATGGATCTTGACAAGGTTAAGGCTATTCAAAACCTACCACCAGCTCAAAATCAAAAGGAAGTGAGAAGTTCCTTAGGAAGACTAAACTACGTAGCTCGATTCATATCTCGATTGATCGATAAATGCGATCCGATCTTTAAGCTGCTAAAAAAATAAAATCTTGGAGAATGGAACCAAGAATGCTAAGAAGCTTTTTATAAAGTCAAACATTATCTTTCAAACCCTTCAATACTTATGCCACCAGTGCCTGACAACCACTAATCTTGTATCTATCAACCTTAGACAAGTAGATGGGCTATGTATTAGGACAACATGATGAATTAGGAAAGAAAGAACAACTTGTCTATTACTTAAGCTAGAAATTTATAGAATATGAAAATAATTATTCATTCATAGAGAAGTTATGTTGTGCTTTAGCTTGGATAGCCTGAAGATTAAGGCAACACATGCTATACCACACTACATGGTTAATCGCCAAGCTTGATCTGATCAAGTATTTATACGAAGCCCCCACCTTGTCTGAGAGATTAGCCAGATGGCAAGTTATGCTTTTTGAGTACGACATCGTGTATGTGAACTAGAGAGCCATTAAAGTAGTGCAATAGCAGACATTTTAGCAAGTCAACCTACAGATGACTATCAGCCTTTAAACCCTCTGTTCCCTAACAATGATTTGCATATATGAGGTGGAAAACATGGTTAAGTGTGGGTCATTATGGAGAATGTACTTGATAGAGCTTCAAATGCATTAGGGCATGGAATTGGGGCAATTCTCATCTCACCTGAGGAAAACCATTACTTTTCATAGCCAAATTGAACTTTGACTGTACCAACAATATAGCTAAGTACGAGGCCTGCATCATGGGACTCCAAACAACCATTGAAAGGGGTATTCAAACACTATAAGTGTTTGGAGATTCAGCCCTCATCATTTACCAACTAAAGGGAGAATGGTAAACACGTGATGTTAAACTGATCCAATATGGGAATCTGATATCGAACCTCAAAAAGGAATTTAATGATATTAGCTTTCAACATCTATGTCGAGAATAGAACCAAATTGCTAATGCCTTGGCCACTTTATCTTCCATGTTTAAAGTCGATCAAGAATCGGATATTGCTTCTATCCAAATGAATATCTATTCAATCTCGACACATTGCTAGAATATTGAAGAAAAGAAGGATGGTTTGCCATGGTATCACAACATCCTTTAGTACATCAAGGATCAATGGTACCTAGAAGGTGCCACCAAAGCTAATAAGAGAACCATCAGACAATTAACTGGGAACTTCTTTTTGGATGGTGAGATTTTGTATAAGAAGGGCTGGGATCAGGTGTTACTCTGATACATAGATGCCTCCAAAGCCAAAAGGATACTTAAAGAAGTTCACAAAGAAATTTATGGTATGCATGCTAATGGACACTGAATTACAAGACAAGTCATGCGATTAGGTTATTATTGGTTGACTCTCAAAAAAGATTTCACTGACTATGCTTGAAAGTGTCACAAATGCCAAATCTATGCTGACAATATCCATGCCCCATCGACACTCATATATGTCATGACAGCTCCATGGCCTTTTTCTATGTAGGGCATGGACATGATTAGACCGATTACCCCTAAGGCTCCTAATAGGCATCATTCATTTAGTCACGATTGATTATTTCACTAAATGGGTAAAGGTAGCTTCTTATGCCAATGTCACCAGATTTATCATGTGCAAATTTGTGAAATGTGACATCATCTATATATGTTTTCTCAAACAAATCAGTACTAATAATGCATGCAATCTGAAAAATAAGATGATGTAAGTAGTTTGCTTTCAGTTCAAAATTCAACATCGAAACTCCATCCTATACCGTCTAAAAATGAACGGAGTAGTTAAAGCAGCCAATAAGAATATTAAAAAGATAGTTGAAAAGATGGCTGAGACATAAAGATTGGCATGAAAAGTTACCTTTTGTTTTACATGCTTATTGCATGATCATATAAACTTCTATACGTACTACCCTATTTTCCTTGGTCTATGACATGAAGGCAATCTTGCCAATTAAAGTTGAAATCCCTTCACTTAGAGTCCTGATAGAATCATAACTTGAAGAGGATGAATAGGTTAAAAATTGATATGAGCTACTCAATTTCATCGAAGAAGAAAGAATCAAAGCCATCTGTCATGGGCAGATGTATCAAAAGTGCATGATGAGAGCCCATGACAAGAAGGTCTATCTTCTTAGTTTCGAGAAGGTGACCTAGTGCTCAAACAAATTCTTAAGATACATAAAGATACTTACACAAAATGGACCCAAAATTAGGAAAGACTATACATAGTGAAACGCGTATTCTCTGCAGGAGCCCTAATCTTAACCAAGATGGATGGCAACGACCTGCCCAACCTTGTGAACTTTGATTTTGTTAAAAAGTACTATACTTGAAAGGACTTTAGGATGAAAACCCAAAAGGGCATCCTATTACCACTCATAAAAAAACCCTAAAAAAAACAAAAACTAATAAAAAGAAAGAAGAAGAAAACCAACTTAAGTTAAAAACCCGAAAGGGCAATTTACGTGATCAGGCCTTTTCATTCAAACCAAGCCAAGCCTAAACCGTTATGAGGCAAAAACCAATCTTCCCCACATTCAAGACCTTAAGTCATAACCTAACCTATCCTTCTGTGTTGACCACCCCTACCAGAACCTCATCCACATTTGCACTCGAAAATGGGAACCACTCAACTTTGAGGCCCCATTCCACCATAGGGCAATTGAAGGAATCTCCTTATGGGTCAGCCAGCACTGAAAGGATTAATTGCTCGAGAGAAATCTTTGAAGGTAGTTAGTGAAGAATTCATGTCATCAACATCAGAGCCAATCAACCAAGACTCTTCTTAGTTCTTTTGTATTTCAAAAATTTTCACAATCTCATAAGTTTGGCATAACCTGTACCCTCTTTCTTTGAATAAAAATATAACTTTTTGATTTCTTGCACAACCTTTTTGTAACCTTGTATTTGATAATGCTTGATAAATGGACAAAGCTGATGATAGGATTTCCTAGCATTACTTCAAAAGATAAAACTTTGAAGGAACTTTGTTTCATGTTTAAATACCAAGAATAAACTCTTGGGCACCATAATCGGCCTTGATCTAGGACCGCACATTTAGAAAATATGCTCAAAACCCCTTCCCAGTAAGTGGTCATGAACCTCCTATACTGTCAAAGAAAGGACAACCTTAACATTTATAGCCTTTGGAAATCTAGAGCAAGATTGACAAACTCTAGGCAAAAGGTCACCTTACCAAAGCTAAAGAAAACCTAAAACCAACCATTGGATTAAGCCTTTAAAGTCATCACCCTTGCATAAATTAGGTAGGCATTTGCATGTCCATAGATTATGTAGCATTTAACATCTTACAGGTATCAGCTTTCATACACAGAATTCAAATTTATAGGGAACCTAAGGTACCATTTTTTAATTTTAAAAAACCATAAAAGCCCTTAGGTAAGTACCTTTGACCTCATATGCTATTGAAAATCACCCAAAAAGGGCATCTAAACTCATTTCCTTCTAGTCCTCAAAGAGTAGAATGCTTCCTTACCTCAAAGCCCACAAAAGTTGGTGGCAACTACCTACCTCAGTCCTCAAAGAGCAGGATGCTTCCTTACCTCAAAGCTTATAAAGCTGGTGGTACCATACATTTACCTTAGTCCTTAAAGAGTAGGATGCTTATCAAAGCCCACACAAGTTGGTGGCACTTACCTACCTCAGTCTTCAAAGGGCAGGACATTTAACAAAGCCCACACAAGTTGGTGGCACTTACCTACCTCGGTCCTCTAAGAGCAGAATGCTTTTGACCTCAAAGCCTACACAAGCTTCTGGCAACTACCTACCTCAGTCCTCAAAGAACAAGACGCTTAACAAAGTCCACACAAGTTGGTGGCCCCATATAACTTACCTTAGTCCATAAAGAGTAGGACATTTTCTTACCTCAAAGCCCACACAAGCTAGTGGTACAGTACAACCTATCTTAGTCCTAAAAAGTAGGATGCTTATCAAAGCCCACTAAGTTGGTGGAACCTACCTACCTCAGTCCTCAAAGGTAGGACGTTTAACAAAGTCTACACAAGTTGGTGGCACTTACCTGCCTCAGTCCTCAAAGACCAAGAGGCTTCCCAACCTCAAAGCCCACACAAGCTTATGTCAACTACCTACCTTAGTCCTAAAAGAGCAGGACGCTTATCAAAGCCCACACAAGTTGGTGGCACCATATAACCTACCTCAGTCCTCAAAGAGTAAAATTTTTTTCGACCTTAAACCCTACACAAGCTGGTGGCACTTGTCTACCTTAGTCCATGAAAAGCTGGACGTCTTTCTTTACCTACCTCAAAGCCTACACAAGCTGATAGCACCTATTTGAAAAAAAATGAAAAATAACCTAGTAAGTAGGTCAAACCCTACAAAACTCATCAAAATCTTCTTTTCTTTATGTTGTTTAACCTATCTCAACATGATACTAAATAACTCTCCACTATTTAGTAGCACATAAATCCATCATCCTATCCAAACAAAATGGTGTCTATTTGTCTTTGCCCTATTCCTAATGCTTAGCAACAGCCAAAGAGGGGCAGTTGTAGACACCTCATTTTGTCCGAACTAGTTTTTGGCATCTTGGGAGTTAGGTAAGAGATGATAAAATCAAAAAGTAAAAATAAAAGGTAGGTGACGACTGCAGGCACCATGTCACCAGGCAAAAAAAATTTTTTTGAAGGTCTAAAATGCCTATGGGCTATATTAAAGAAAATGTAAAAATGAGGCATCAAAGGCCGCTTGTCATGGTGTCACCTTATTCAAATGAATACACAAATCAATTTCCTATTGTTTGTAACCAAGTTAAGGTAAATTGAGAAACCACAGATACATACAAGTTATATTGGGGCACAATTATTGATACAAGTCCTTAACAATGCGAAAAACTTGAATTTTCACATGTTGTATTGATACAAGATGGTTTGGTATGGATACCTAAGGTGTGGTATTGATACCTGGCATGTTTGTAATAATACAAACCTTGGCAGTAGCTAAAGTTATGATTTTTGGTAAAATGTATAGATACAGAAGCATGAGTATCGATACAAATCCATGGAGTATTGATACAAGCCTCTAAGTCTCTTGACTAGAAGCATTTTTTACTCTTAGTATTGATACATAGCTTATTGTATCGATGCTTAAGAGTAAAGAGTACCTTGTGTATTGATAAAACATGTTTTTTATTGATACACCAAGGCATTTTTGCCTAGTTTAAACCATTTTTTAGCCTTAAAAAACTCAATTTAAACATGCTTTTGCACCAAGAAACTATCATAAAACATTACAAACCTTAACTATAGGTTTATTAATGAATTCAAACAAATTTTTGGGGTCCAAACAATTAATGACAAAGGTCACTTTCATAATATATATGGGTGTAAAAGGTTATGGCAGGCATATCTCTAGTTACAGGTTATCACAACCTTTCTGCCTCTTTGCTCAACATGGTAGAACCAATAAGAAGAGAGTCAACTGAGCATGGTAGCTAGAGATGTCCCTTGGTGTAGAAGGGAAAAATCAAAAATACCCTTGCATGGTCTTCTAAAAGTAGGGGTTGAGCATCAAATCAAAGACTACCAGTTATCTAAAAAAAACTTTCTTAGCTATCAAAGAGGTTGTTTAGCAATCCCAAAAAACTTTTTATCCATCCCCACAAATCCTTCAGCCACTCTAGCTTCAAAAACTCACCAAAACACTATTCTATTACCTTTCACCCTCAACTAACCTCCATTCTCATAGCTCCCTAAAACCACCACTAGAACACCTTAAAAAACTCAATCTTCCACACAATTTCATCCTTAAAATGCCCTATCAATAACCATATTACCATAAAGCTTCTTCCCTTCTCTTTTTTTTTGCTAAACAACAACAAAAAGAGGGAAGAAACTTAGCTTAAAGTCACTGCTTTAAAAAAAGAGGAAACTTTAAGCTTTTGTTGGTATATTTTTTACCTTGTTTCATATATTTTCTATTTTGATCATCCATTTCATTTTAGTGAACCCTTAATGTTGCCATGACCATCTTAATACTCCCATGCATCTTTGTTACCTTCATTGTGGTACTCCTAGGATCTTGATGACCCTCTTGACACCTTGATGTTTATTACATATATAAACTCACCATGCTTCATTTTCATCATCAGATAACCTTTTTTCATGCATTTTTTGCCATGTTCTTTCCAAATTCACATATCCATTTCATATTTAAATGGTCACCTTAATGTATCTTAGGTATGTTTAAATATTTTTCATATATTTTAAGGAGGCTAATGAAATAAAAATGCTATCTTGACAACTCTAACATCCACTCCTTTGTATAAACATGTCTCTATCATCTCTATGCACCCTATTTGTCATCTTCTTGCATTTATGCCACTCTTTTTTATGTCAAAATGTCATCTTTGCATGTTTAATCGATGTTTATCTTTGTATGTGTTGTATTTTGTTCATGATATCTCCATTAAAATGCTTGCTTGTTTCTTACAAACTGATTTTTAGAAACATCCCCAAGTTAAGTTCATATTACCTTCAATAGATGAAGAGTAGCACGGACTTAATGTTTTTATCAAATTGGTCTCCTAATCTTGGGGGCAAATCAACATTTTAGCTCTGGATTCATGGTGAAATAAGCTTATTTTTTCAAAATAAAAAGAGATCCTTTTTAGTATTAATCCTTAATCTTGAGTCTCATGTTCTTTTTGGTGACAAGGTCAACAAGTTGTTCCATCATCCCAAACTACCATGAGATTATGGAATGAACTTGTGAAGCCCATGTTACTTTCTGTTGCGAACATTCAAACATCCTAGACCTGAGTTTATCTTCGAGAAAACTAGAATATTGAATAATCCCCTTGTTTTTGCTCTGGCAACACTATAGTCCAAACTTGAAAAATAATTTTCAAATCACAAAATGTTTCCTTTGATTTTTCTATTATTTTCCTTTAAAGGGCACCGAATTACCTTGTTAATGGTGTCTTACTAGCCCTCAAATCATCTAGATGATGGAGTTATGACTTTTAGAACCTTTACTATCTGGAACCCTTGGAAGCAACATGCAACATTTTTGGCCCGCTTTGGCCCTTTAGCTAATTTTCAAATATTTTTCCTAAAAAGTTCACAAAATTCCCTTTCCACAAAGGTATTATTTATGATCTAATGATTCTAGAAAAACTTGGATTGATTTTTCTAAAATCCATCATGCCTTTTTCCACATCTATGCTGCCAGTGTTGAGACTGACTTAACTTTAAAAATTAATTCTGTCTGGAAAGTGAACTTCTAGAATTTTTGGACTATTTTTATATTAAACTTTGTTGAGCTAACTTTCCAACAGTACATCATTTACCCTCTGAAGTCTACAAATATGCTAAAAAAATTTCAAAAATAGAGATGACACAATGTTGTCCCTTGTTTTCAACTGAATTTTTGAATCTCTTTTTATCGAAATGTTCGAATGTCTCGAAATGTGCCCATTTAGTCTCCCCCCACAACATCAACCCCTTTTGACTGGGATCAAGATAAAAAATACAAAAAATAGGATTTCATATTAAAATTTTTGCAAGTCGAGATACTCAACTCTATAACCCTAAAAGGATACTTGAACCCCATTTTTAATTAAAAAATTCAAATTTTATCTTTGTTCCTAAATATTTTCCTAACTTTGGGGAACTCCAACCCTATTTTTTATAAAAAATTCAAATTTTCTCTTTGTTCCTTAATGCTTACCTAACTTTGGGGATACTTTATCCCAACTACCCAAAAGGGACATTCTAACCCTTTTTTTCTTTAAAAATTAAAATTCTCACTTTAATCTTAACATTTTCATACTCCATTTTAGGGGATACTTCAGCCTCACCTATCCGAAGGGATACTCTAATCCCGCTTTTACCTTAAAAAATTAAAATTTTCTCTCTTCTTGATGCTTCAAACTATTTTGATAAAGATCGTTTTTGTTCTCCAAATTACCAATGCATCCAAACTGGTCTCTAAAACTGTCATACTGGTTATTCTTCAATAGTTGAAGGCAATTATGAGATACATTTCGATCCCCCTTCCTTTTTATTTCTTTTGTTTGTGATTGCTTGTTTATGATATTATTATATTTCTCGTTTTTTTCACCTTACTAACTTGTTTCTTTTGCAGTGTTATTGTGCATTCATATTTAAAAATAATTTTCTAATAAAATTTATGAGGCGATGTTTCATGTTGGTATCTCTCCAATGCCTAATACAAAACATCCAATTTTTAAGATCTAATCTGAACATCATTTTCATAAAAAAATTACTATGTTCTTAACATCTCCGAGGCAAATAGGTGATCTAATTTTCTTTAAAAAGACTCAGATTTCCATTTTCCAAAACTTCATGCATTAAAGAGAATTATATTTAAATAGAGACCAAATAAACCAATTTAATTGAGACCAAAGTGAGACATAATTAGTAGGTACCGATTTTGACATTATGGGGAGGCTCGTCCTTCACTACGGGTAACCAACTCTCGAGCCCAACCAATTAATCTCTAGACTTTGTAGGCCTTGAAATTGGTGTTTTGAGTTTCGTAACTCGCAATATTATTTTCAATAGATGTTCAATCTTACCTAGCCTAAAATGATCGGTGGCGACTCCAAGTTTATGGCCACTTCATGGTGGCCATCCAAATCCAGTTGGATGAGTGACTCATCTGACGGTCCCTATTCCCTTCATATTATCATGCCTAATCCAATTCTCGATCAAAGGATAGCTCAAAGGCTCGACCATAACCAACCATTTTTTATTTTTAAGTTGAGCGTGCCATGCCCTTTGGATCATCTGAAGCTTTAAAGGCTGGGCACCTGATGACAGTAGGGATGTTTTAAAACCAGGGCATGCCTCAGTAATGCATGAAAGGATCGAGATAGGATACCGTCAAAATGATTGGCAAGATCTAAATTCACTGAGAGATACGAAGGCATTACTTTTCTGCTTTAAGTTTGTTTGGATATTAGTAAGTTGCAATCAGCCTCTCAATTTTGAAATCCAGCATACCAGTGTTTCACTTTCAATCGTGAAGATTTAGTCCCCACAGTTGATGAATACACTGCATTACTCAACATTGAGAGGGCAAAGTTTGACAAAATATACTATAAAGTGTTGAATCCTCTAACCTTCAAGAAAAGATTAGCTCAAAACCTCAGGGCAATAGAGTCTTAGATTGAGAGTCATATCAAATGAAAGGGAACAGTGAATACATCTCGTAAGCTAGTTTGAAAGAAGCAATGGTGAGTACCATTGATGTATGAAAAATCCAAGATATCTACACTTTGGTGATATATGGTCAAGTTATATTCCGAAAGACATTAGGCTATGTTAAAGCCACGGTAGTAGATGTTTTTTCTCATTTTTGTTGCAACATCAATCTTGCACTAGCCATCATTGCCAAAATTATTTAAGCTCTTAATTTTTGTAAGAAAATAGGCATGGTCCAATTCATCAGATGTGCACCTCTCTTTTACATTAGGCTCATCAGTCACTTTGGCCCCAAAAAAAGTAGGATGCCATATTGCTTCTTACCTAACTTTAGCCCTAACTCCAAGGTACTTGAAAAGGAATGGCCTCAAGACAAATCTGAAGAGTAATGGGTCTAAAAATTTTGAAACCTTAAGGGAGAAAAGGTAACATGGAAGGCCTTTTGGTTTTCCCCATAAAAGGTCATTACTGGTGCAGAGATTATAATTGCGTGCCACTCATGGGATTATGAGGGGTACTAGCTATGCCCCTCTTTTAGTCCTTCAACAATTTCAATACCATTAATTCATCCCCTTCATCCAAGACCTAGAGTTGTAAGATTTCGACTATAGTGAGCCTGACTATAAGTCAAAAGTCTAACCAGCCTTTCATGCATGGGAACAAACCCGCTACATGGAGAGATATTGGAAAGGTAGTAGTATGACCCTAAGATATGATGAATGGAGGATCCATTGAATTAATAACACCATACCCCTATCTACTATCAAAACATCACTAATGCCAGTTGACAAATTTTCTTCTGAGATGGAATTGCTCAAGCAAGAGTCCGAACAAGAAAAGGCAACCTTTGCCAATGAGATCGATGAATTAAAAGAGGAAAATAGTCAATTAAAAATGGACCTCTACTTCAAGGATGGCGATATGAGCAAGGTTGTCAAGGAGAGAAACCACCACAAGGAGGATCTCGAAAGCTTGAAAGAGACTATGTGGCCCTTAACAAACCAAACAAGTCCCAAAGACTTGGAAAGTCATTGACCAAGTAGAGGACATAAATTACTACTCACGAGAAGGAAATACACCAATAGAGAAAAGCCGTTAGGGTCAATAGGGAAAGCTTGTTAGAACCTAGGCTCTCGCATCAACTTATCAATGGACGAATGAAAGGTTTGAAAGCAAACTAGCTAAAAATAAAGTTCTGACACTCAAAATTGAAGATTTAGAGCATTCTCTTCAAGCTTGTCAAGACCAAGTCGATGCACTAGTGAAAGCCTTCAAACAGCGAGAGCAAAAACGGCTTTAAGTGGTTGATCATGCACACCAAAACTATCAGGACTATCATCACTATCGTATTGTACAAAACTAGGTAGCTTATTTGAAGGCCAAGAACATGATGGATGTAGCCTAATCCCAGACACATGATATCTAGCCCACAAAAGCCCACGAGCAAAAGTTGTTGTATTTCTTGGACCATGTAATCAAGCAATGTAATCGTGTCATGCATTTTTGAATTTAATCGTATGTAACTAAGACATTTTGTTGCTTTAATGAAAGATGCTATTGGTGGAGCTATCCCTTTATCCAATTGTCTTTTTAGCATTTACATAAATAACCTTATTCTTTCATGGTTTATATTCATTCATGATCATATATTCACTCTCATAGCATCAAACATATGCATGAATATACCATAAAGGCTTAATTTGAAAATAATTTAAAGTGAAGGTGATCCAAAACATGAAATCTATAGTTCACCATCGGTATAACACTTACAGTCATCAGAACAAGATAGAAAACAATCACTAGGCTCGCATTGAACTTGAACTCATGTATAGAGAGTTCCAAGAGTAGGTACTCCATAAGAATGAGCAACTTCAAGCACATTACTATCCAATGCGTTAAAGGAAAAAGGGTAGATGAGCACAATCAAGATGAGAAAAGAACTAGCCCACCCTAAAAGCAATTTGAATGGTGGTATTGAAGCTACCAACACTCAAGAAGGGGCACTACATGGTTAGCACCCTCTGGCAATGAATATCCCACCAACTCAGCCATCTATTTATATCAATCTTGCAACAATATCCCACTTAATTCAAAGATTTCAAGGTATGGGCTTTTCATTATCAAGGCTTATAATCCAGACCTCGATGAGCACATAGAGAAAGAATAAGGAAAGAGGCCCTCAAAAAATGATGAGGACTTGGACAAGTATCACTCATTAGAGAAGTGTCTTTGAGCTATGGAAGAAAGTAACAAAATTTGAATCATAGATGCAAAGTCATTAGGACTAGTTTCGAGCCTCCTCATCCCTCCTAAGTTTAAAGTGCCTGATTTTAAAAATACAATAGAACTATTAACTCTACTGCCCATCTTCACCTATACTCTCATAAAATGGTAGGACATGAAGAGAACGAGAAGTCGTTGATCCATTGCTTCTAGGATAGTCTAACTGGGCAGCCCTCTAATGGAACATAGGACTTGATTCTACAAGAATTTAGACATGGGCAGACTTGGCGTGTGCATTCCTTGAATAGTGTAAGTATATGTTTGATTGGGGTCTAGACCATATTTATTTCATGAACATGGAGAAAAAATCTTTCGAGAGTTTTAGACAATATCTTAGCGATAGAGGAAAGAGGCAGCTTAAGTTCAACCTCCTTTAACTGAAAAAGAAATTATAGTTATGTTTGTTAACACACTATAGTCTCTTTACTATGAAAGGCTAGTAGGAAGTGCCCTGAAAAATTTTGCCAATATGGTCATATTAGGTGAAAGGATTGAGAATACTGTTAAGAGTGGCAGGATAACTATTAGGGAAGCATTTGGATCAGTAAAAAAGATAGCAAATAAAGGTAAGGAGAGAGAAGTGAATGCTATAAGTGAGAACCATGCTAGGTTTAATCAAAGTCTATATCTAGCATAGCCTATGTACTTCTCAAGCATGTTGAATACGGGTTTTACCCGTTACTCATCAGCATCGCAACTAGTCCATATTATCAGGTTTGCTTTTACAATGAGCTATGCACTAAATCCTATGCAAAGTTTGACCAAAAATGCATAGCCCCATAATATGCACAATGCGAGAGCTCTGAATAACCAATAAGCATCTCGAGAAAGGGAGAACTTTGAACCATTTCTTTACTCATATAAAAAGATTTACTCACGCTTATTGGTAGGCAAACTAGTGGCTGCAGTTTTCATAAACCTAAGATCACCATTGTACCTCAAATGGTATGATGAAAATGCTTATCGTGAATACCATGCAGGAGTGCAAGGCCACTCCATTGAGAATTGCATTTTATTTTAAAAATAGGTGTAGGGTTTACTAGCAAAATGAGTGATCAAGATTGAGCAAGGTCCTAGACCCAATATGAGGGCCAACCTACTCCCTAATCATGCCGAACCAAGAGTGAATATGATGATAGATGAAAAAGGCTGTCGGATCAAAAAAATCATGGGAGAAATCAAAACCCCAATGAGCAAGGTCTAGTAGGCTTTCATGAAAATTAGAATAGTAACGATAACAAAAGTCAAAAAAGAAATGTCGTTGATACATCTTATTACCCTTGCGATCAAGAGCATGACTTGCAGCATTGCCCATTATTCTTGGAGATGGTCTAAGGGATGATGGAGCTTTTCGAAATCGAGTTCTACGAGGAGTAGGATGGACATGATAATCCATCTATCAATGCTACTGACAAGGAGAGACCTAGTGATGGTCAGATCTCTAGTTGTCTATCTCTTATAGGCATAAAAAAAAGAGCTAATGAAAATTTTAGGCAGTATGTTGCAAGATGGATAGAGGAGGCTGCTCAGATTCATCCCTTACTGACAGAAAAAGAAATGATTGTTAGATTCATTGGTACATTGCAAGCCCCTTATTGTAAAAAGATAGCGAGAAGCTTCCCAAAGAACTTCACAGATGTGGTCATACTCTGTGTGACAATCGATAAGGCCATGAAAAATGAATTGAGTAGAAAAACATCTACAAGGATAAAGGGAAAAGAAAGATGAAGGCTAGCAAACAATCAAAATGCAATGCCGAAGCCAGTTCATCTCAAACGTGTGCTGGGTTAGACCTAAAGGAAATGATCATTGAAGAAAACTATGAGATTATGGTAAACATAAAGGAAGTTTAAACCCCAATGAATTTGGTTTGGCAAATCTTGGAAGCTATTTAATGCAATCAATAAGACAAAGGGAAAGATTCACAACTTCTATGATTTATATACTGTTTACAACCATAGTTTTTAAACATGTAAAAAGTTTGCACCATGGTTCAAAGGACGATGAATGAGGGTAGCATCGAATTTAATGATGAAAAGCAAACCCCACATACCGAGTCTGCAAATGTAACACCATCTGTCAATGCACTAGAAGAAAAAAAAAGGCAATCTTCCTTGCAGGATTGAAAGGCCACTGGTTTTATATGACAATCAATTGAGAGTTAAGGTTGACCCTGTTCAGCCTTCGCCAAAGATGATCATTCAACTTCCATCTCCCTTTCTGTGTAAAGATGATAAGGCAATTCCTTGGAACTGTGAAAGCAAAATCTTAATCACCGGAGAATCTAGCCATAAAATGACAAGTGTCAACCTTTTCAGGGTAAGCCACCTAACTCAGAGCGATCGATGTTACGCCACAACAACATCAAAAAATAGCATTCAGCAAGAAAATGATAATTTCATTTCTTAAGCATCAAAGTTTGCAACCAAGAACTTAGATTTAGTAGTAGTTAAGGATCCAATAAGCGAGAAAAAAGCTACGAAATTCCTTAAATTCATCAAACATAATGAATACAGCATTGTCGATCAATGAAACACTCAGTTCACCAAGATATCTGTGTTATCATTGTTGTTGAATTCGTAAGCTTATAGGAATACCCTCATCAAGGTTTTGAATGAGGCCTATGTCCCTTCTGACATCTCTACTAGTTAGTTGGATCGCCTAGTGAACAACATCACAGCCGATAATTACATATCTTTCAACGATGATGAAATCCTGTAAGAAAGAAGAGGAAATTACAAAGCCCTCCATATCACCACATATTATAAAAGAACCACATTACCTAAGGTGCTCATTGATAACGGGTCAGCTTTAAATGTAATGCCCATGTCATGCTTGAACAAGCTCCCTATTGACGCATCTTATATCCAAAATAGTTATAGGATTATGCAAGCATTTGATGGAACTTGTTATAATATTGTGCGGAACATCACCATTCCACTCTAAATTGACCCATGTACTTACAAAATTTACTTTTATGTGATGGATATTACTCCATCATATAACTACCTATTGGAAAAGCCTTAGATTCATTCTATTAGGACAGTACCATCATCTTTGCATTAAAAGTTAAAATTCATCATCAAAAATAAAGTTGTTAGCATCAGAGAAGAAGAAGATATCATTGCTGCTACCTCGACTAATGCCCTATATGTCAAACTTAATAAAGATATCCCCAAATCCTCTTTCTAATCCTTTGAGTTTGTCAATGCTACTTATATCAAGGAAAGGTTGCCAATAGTTTAGCCCCACATATTAGAGAGTATTCATATGGGTTTGAAGTTGACTGTTGATAAAGGTGCCCAAGCGAAAAGGGACTGGAAAAATACCTTTAAGGGGTTGTTGAAACCTTGAAAGTGGTTAGCCAAATCAACAAAAGTGGGCTTAAATTCAAACCCACTGCACAGCAAAAAAGAAAACAAGCTAAAAAAAAGCGTGAAAAGAGGATAGCCCATTTGTTAGGACAAGACACGAAGGATGAACTAATGATGTTCCTAACACCTTAGGAAAATTTTCATCTAGGGGGACTTGTAAATACTAGTTCTGCTAATGCTGTGATCATATTGAACAAGGCATTGGAGGATTTCTCTATTAATGCAATTATTGAGCTAGAGATGTCAACCACATGTCTGGAGACTGATTTGTGCCCTTCAGGGTTTGTTCCAAGTGTTTGGACTGAGATTGAGATTCCTGTACTATTTAAGTCTATTTCAAAGTAATGCTATAAACTAAAAATACATGCTTTCACCTAAAAGCATTGTAAGATCCTTTGTATAGTCTACATTCATTCTTTGTGTTCATAGTTGTTGTCAACTTTAGACCTTTCTTCACATCTATTTTTCCACCCATATTGTTCTTCTTCATATTTTTAGGTGTTTCGATGAAGAGGACATGAATGTTCATATTGAAGCTCTAGAAATTGATTTTAAGCAATCGATCTTTGTCAGTGAGGTCAAATCTGAAGAGGATCCTAAAGAGAACTCCATACCCCTAGACCTTCTAAGACTAGTTAACTAGGAAGAAAACAAATATTACTCCAGGAAGAACCCACTAAAACTATAAACCTTAGAGTAGAGGAAGATCGAAAAGAGGTTAAAATCAAAACCTTTATAAAGCCATCAACTCGAGCTAAACTAATAAGTCTCCTTCGAGAATATTGAGACGTGTTTGCCTGGTCCTATCAAGACATGCTTGGATTATATACCAATATTGTAGTTCATAAACTTCCTCTCAAACCTAAATGCAAACCAATCTAGCAAAAGTTAAGGAGGATGAAACCAAAAATGCTCCTTAAAATCAAAGAAGAAGTTAAGCAACAATTTGAAGCAAGATTTCTCGAGGTAGCCAAATATCCTAAATGGGCAGCCAACATAGTCTTAGTTTTGAAGAAAGACGGTAAAGTGCAAATGTGTAGAGAATATAAAGACCTAAACCGAGCCAGCCTCAAGGATAATTTTCTTCTGCCTCACATTGATACCTTAGTAGACAACACTGCTAAAATGCACTATTTTTTTCATAGATGGGTTTTCAAGCTATAATCAAATCAAAATGGTAGCTGAAGACATGGAAATGACCATCTTCATGACCATGTGGGAAACTTTTTGTGATAAAGTAATACCTTTTAGGTTAAAGAATGCCAAGGTAGCTTACCAAAGGGCTATGGTAACATTGTTCCATGACCTTATCCATAAAGAAATAGAGGTCTATGTTGACATGATTGCCAAATCAACAAAAGAGAGTGTACATGTTGCAAATATGTGAGAACTCTTTAAAAGGCTTCGCAAATACCAGCTCAAGCTAAATCCTACCAAATGCATATTTGGCATCATATTTGGTAAATTATCGAGGTTCTTTGCAAGCGAGAAAGGAATAGAGGTAGATCTTGGAGAATGGGATTAAGAATGCCAAGAAGCTTTCGATAAGGTCAAACATTACCTTTTAAACCCTCCAGTACTATACTAGTAGTGCTTGGATGACCACTAATCCCGTATCTATCAATCCTAGACAAGTTGATAGGTTATGTATTAGGACAACATGATGAATCTATTACTTGAGCAAGAAATTTACAAATTATGAAAATAATTATTCATTCATAGAGAAACTATGCTTCACTTTAGCTTAGACAGATCGAAGGTTAAGGCAATATATGATATACCATACTATATGTTAATCACTAGGCTTGATCCCATCAAATATTTATGTGAAGCCCCTACCTTGTCTGAGAGATTAGGCAGATGGCAAGTTATGCTTTCTGAGTATGACATTGTATATGTGAACCGGAAAGCCATTAAAGGCAGTGCAATAGTAAACTTTTTGGCAAGTCAAGCCATAGATGGATATCAGCCTTTAAACTATAAGCTCTTTGACGAGGACTTGATGTACATATTTGAGGTAGAGAACATTGTCAAGTATGGGTCATCATGGAGAATGCACTTCGATGGAGCTTAAAATGCACTAGCGCATGGAGTTAGGGTAATTCCCATCTCACTCGAGGAAATCATTACCCTTTCACAACCAAATTAAACTTTGACTGCACCAACAACATAGTCAAATATGAGGCTTGCATCATGGGACTCCAGGCAGCCATTGAAGGGGACATTCGAACACTGGAAGTGTTTGGAGATCAGCCCTCATCATTTACCAACTGAAGGGAGAATGCCAAACATGTGATTCTAAACTGATCCACTATCAGAATTTGATATCTGAGCTCAAGAAAGAGTTTGATGATATTAGCTTTCAACATCTACCTCAAGAAGAGAACAAAATTGTTGATGCCTTGGCCATTTTATCTTCCATATTTAAAGTCAATCGAGAATCAAACATTGCTCCTATCTAAATGAGTATCCATTCAACCCTTGTGCATTGTCAGAATGTTGAAGAAGAGAAAGATGATTTACCATGGTATAATGACATCCTTCAGTACACCAAGGATCAATGGTACCTAGAAGATGCCACCGAAACTGATAAGAGAACCATCAGATGATTAGTTGCTAACTTTATTTTGGATGGTGAGACTTGGGGATCAAGTGTTACTACGATCTGTGGATACCTATGAAGCCGAAAGAGTACTTAAAGAAGTTTACGAAGGAATTCATTGTATGCATGCTAATGGGCACCGAATGGAAAAACAAGTGATGCGATTAGGCTACTATTGGTTGACTCTCGAAAAGCATTACATTAATTATGCTCGAAAGTGTCACAAATGCCAAATCCACGCTGACAAAATCCATGTCCCACCGATGCCTCTACATGTTCTAACAGCTCCTTGGCCTTTTTCTATATGGGGCATGGATAGGATTACACCGATTACCACCAAGGCTTTTAATGGGCATTGCTTTATTTTGGCTACAATCAATTATTTCACCAAATAGGTAGAGGTAGCTTCTTATACCAACATTACCAGATCTGTCGTGTGCAAATTTGTGAAATAGGACATCATTTGTAGATATGGTTTTCCTGAACAAATTATTACTGATAATGCACGCAACTTAAGAAACAAGATGATGTAAGTAGTCTGCTATTAGTTCAAGACTCAGCATTGAAACTTCGTCCCATACTGTTGAAAGATAAACAGAGCATTTGTAACAGCCAACAAGAATATTAAGAAGATAGTTGAAAAGATGGCTGAGACATACAAAGATTGGTATGAAAAGTTGCCTTTTGCTTTACATGCTTATCGCATGGCTGTACAAATTTCTACATGTGTTACCCCATTTTCCTTACTATTCAGCATGAAGGCTATCCTACTTATCGAGGTTAAAATCCCTTCCCTTAGAGTTTTAATGGAATCATAACTTGAAAAGGCTAAATGGGTTAAAAACTGATATGAACAGCTTAATCTCATTGGAAAGAAAAGAATCAAAGCCATTTATCAGGGGTAAATGTTCAAAAGTGCATGATAAGAGTCCATGACATAAAAGTTCATCCTCATCAGTTTCAAGAAGATGACCTAGTGCTCAAACAAATTCTCTCGGTCCATAAAGACACTTACAAAAAATGGACCCCAAATTGGGAAGAGCCATACGTGGTGAAACATGTATTCTTTGGAAGAGCCCTAATTTTAACCCAGATGGATGGTAGTGACTTGCCCAACCCCATGAACTTTGATTCTATTAAGAAATACTATATTTGAAAAGACTTTAGGATGAAAACGTGAAAAGGCATCCTCTTAGTCTCTCACCTAACACTCACCAAAAATGAAAGAAAAAAGAAAAAAAAGAAGAAAATCTTTAAAAAAAAAAAGGAAAAATACAAGACAAAAATAGAAAAAGAAGGATAAAAAAGAAAACTAGCTTAAGTTGAAAACCTGAGAAGGTGGCTTAAGTGATCAGACCTCTTCATTCAAACTAAGCCAAGCTAAAACCATCATGAGCCCAAAACCAATCTTCCCTATGTTTAAGACCCCAAGTCATAACCTAGCCCATATGTTCTGTGTTGACCACCCCCATCAAAACCTCATCCACATTTGCACCTAAAAAATAGGAATCACCTAATTTTGAAGCCCCATTCCACCATAGGGTAATCAAAGAAACCTCTTTATGGGTTGACCAGCACCAAAAGGTTTAATTGCTCGAGACAAATCTCTGAAGGCAGTCAGTGAAAAATTCATGTCAATGACATCAAAGCCAATAGACCAAGAAGACTCATTTTATCTCTTTTGTATTTCAAAACTTTTCACAATCTCATAAGTTTGTCATAACTTGTATCCTTTTTCTTTGAATGAAAATATAATTATTCGATTTCTTGTAAAACTTTCTTGTAACCTTATATTCCATGCTGTATCATGTTTATCCCTTAATTGATAATGCTTGATAAATAGACAAAATTGATAATAGGATTTCCTAGCATTACATCAAAAGATAAAACATTACAGGAACTTTGTTTCATGTTTGAAGACTAAGAATGAGCTCTTGAGGCCATAACAAGTCTTGCTCTGAGACCCCCACATCTTGAAAATTTGTTGAAAATGTCCTCCTAGTAAGTAGTCATGGACGTCCTATACCTTCAAAGAAGGAACAACCTTAACATTTAAAGCTTATGGAAATCTAAAGCAAGATTAAAGAATCTTGGGCAAAAGGCCATTTCACCAAAGCCAAAGAAAGGAAAAAACTAGCCATTGGATCTGGACTTTAAAACCATCACCCTTGCATGATTTAGGCAAGCATTTGCATCTCCATGCATTATGCAACATTCAACATCTTTCAGGTATTAGCTCCTAGAACCTAAGCTATAATTTTTTAATTTGAGAAACCTCAAGAGGCCTTAAGTAAGTATCTTTGACCTTATATGCTTATTGAAAATCACCTAAAAAGGGTATCTAAACTCATTTCCTTCTAGTCCTCAAAAAACAAGACACTTACCAAAGCCCTCAAAGTTGGTGGCACTTAGCTACCTCAATCTTTAAAGGGCAGGACATTTAACAAAGCCTACACAAGTTGATGGCACCTATCTACCTCAATCCTAAAAAAGTTGGACATTTAACAAAGCCCATACAAGCTGGTGGCAACTGCCTACCTCAGTCCTTAAAAAGCAGGATGCTTCCCCACCTTAAAGACCACGCAAGCTGGTGGCAGCTACCTACCTCAGTCGTTAAAAAGTAGGATGCTTATCAAAGCCTACACAAGCTGGTGGCACTTGTTTACCTTTGTCCACGAAAAGTTGGACATCTTTCTTTACCTACCTTGAAGCCCACAC